>PVJI01007687.1:0-76452 GCA_004026765.1 Micronycteris hirsuta | reverse complement strand
CTTCTCCCCATTGTCCCCACCCCCCTCTCCCCTGTCTATTGTTAGCCTGTTCTTAATTTCAGTGTCTCTGGTTATGTTTTGCTTGCTTTCTGCTTTTGTTGGTTATGATCCAGTTAAAGGTGAGATCATAAGGTATTTGTCCCTCACTGCCTGGCTTACTTCACTTAGCATAATGCTCTCCAGTTCCATCCATGCTGTTGCAAAAGGTATAAGCTCCTTCTTCCTCTCTGCTGCGTAGAATTCTATGCAGCAGAGAGGAAGGAGTTTGGTTTTTATTCTAAATATGATGAGAAGACATTGGGGGATTTGGAGTAAGGGAGTGACTAATACGATTTATGCTTTTGAAAAATCATTCTGGCTACAGGGAGATTGGATTTTGGAGAAGAGTAGGAGAATGGAGACCACCAAAGAAACCACTGCAAGAGCCCAGACATGAGATGACACTGGCTTGGATAAGACAGTGCTGGTGAAAATAGAAGAAGTGGAAAGATTTGAGATATGTGCTGGAGGTAAAGGCAATGGGGTTAACAGACGGATTAGGTATGGGAATGAGGGAAAAAGAAGAATCAAGGAAAATTTCTAGATGTGGGCTTTGATTAAAGTGGGTTACAATTTATATGCCAGGATAGGATAGGAATAAGCAGGTTCTGTTTGGGGATGTTAAGTTTGAGTTGCCTTTATATAGCCAAGTTGAGACACCAGCTAAGCGATTTCACATACAAATCTACAGTTCTGAGGAGTAGCCAATCTGGAGATGTAAATTTGGAGACTCAGATGAAGAATCTGAGGCACAGAGAAGCAAAGAAACTTTCCCCAGGTCACACAGCTAGTAAGTGGCAGAGCTGGGATTGGAACCTAAGTAGTCTGACTCCAGAATGCATGCATTTAACCACTTTGCTATACTATTCATTAGCTCTTAACAGTAACTGAGAATTTTGAAGGATGGAGGAAACAGCAATGGGGGCAAGGAAAACATCTGTAGCAGCTGATCACTGTACCTGAATATAAACATAATCCTCATTTATTTACATATATGTGCTTCAAGTTACTCTTCAATATCAGTGTGTGCATATCTCCATCCATTTTAACTGATGAGAAAATGTTATGGGAGTCCATGTTTTATTCAAAACACATTGTTAATGTATATACTGTCAGATATTTACTTAGAATAAAGATGTTTATATAATATGTGGGAATCAAAACCTTTGCAGCATTCCTTCCTGGTAAGAAGAGTTACTACAATCTTTCCTATGTGTCTCTGTATTCCTGATTGACTTTCAAGCTAACTGAAACACAAAGAATATAGCCAATGAGAATTCAGCAATGCCTGATCAAGTACAATTATACAAAAATAATTATTTATTTACATCAACTATCAGAATTCAGTAGTTAAACTGTAGCAAAAGTTGATGCAGTACCTTATTTTTAGAATGAATCCATTTTTAAATGACATCCATAATTAGCAACAAATAGTAAAACACTTAAGGTTATTGTTGCTGTTTTTATTACCAGTAGGGAATGTGGCCTTGGTAGAAAACTCAGACTTTTGAAAAGAGGGAGGTTGGAGATTTTAGAAAGACATAGTATGCACTGTATACTTTTATTTAGGGTCTTTCCCAGCTCATAAGCTTAAGTAGCCTGGTGTGTTGGACAGGAAGGAACAATGCACAGTTATTAGAAGCACAGATGGCTCTGTGCTCTGCCATGCACTAGATGTAGGACCCTAAGAAAGTTATTTAACTTCTCTTGCCTCCATTCCTTACCTATATCTTAGAGTTATGGTAGGAATAAAGTGAGATGATACAGAGAAAATGCTTAGAGCACTGCCTGGCACATAATAAACACTCAAAAAATGTTGACTGTTTTCAGATTTCCTCAACCTGCCTGTGTTCCTGGCCTTAGTCTGAAATAATTATCTAAGTATGAGGTGGTAAATATATGTTCCATATTTCTAAACTGACTAAATTAGAGTCTCTTTAGAATTTCCCCCAGTATGAAAGCATCCACCCTACTGCTTCTTTTCTCTTCTTCTCTCTGCTGTTGGGAGTTAAATATTTTCTCCAGGAAATCATTCAAAATCCCATTGTCAACCAGGAAATTCCACTTCTAGAATTTACTAAATTTATCCTAAAAAAGAATTAAGAATTTATGCTCAGATTTAGCTGTGATGTTGTTAATAACAGTGAAGAAATAAATTCAGAAAAACTTAGTGAACAAAAATAGAGGATTGGTTGGATAAATTGTGGAGCACAACAAGACTTGAAGGAGCTTCCTGCATGCAGACAGCCACTCCAAAGAACCTTGGGGTGCAGCCATCACTGCTTGGCTGGAGCTGGAATGTGAAGCTGAAGGATGCAGAGTCTGGCAGGGCAGGGAGTGCACACTGGCTGCTGCTCTCAGCTAGAAAGATTTCCTTTTTATGATGAGTTTCTACACACCTCAACAATGTTCTCAGATCCCCTAGACTGTTGAAGTTGAAGAGCCATGGTGGACCTGTGATGCCACCTGTTCCAACCCTTCAGCATACAAGACATGGCAGGGGTTGTGACTCCTCGTCAGCCAGCTAGAGGGGAGAACCCATCAACAAATGAACCACCAATAATGAAAGCCCAAGTACAACAAGAGAGCCCACAAAAATTGAATAAAGGGCAACCCTAGAGCACCCAGATCAGGAGATCCAAGAGACTGTACCACTGAGTCCCACAGAACTCCTTCTACAGAAATCCACCCCATGAAGACAGGCAGGCAAAACAGAGCAACCCCAAACACAGAAACAAACAAAAAGAGTCACCTAAAATGGGGAGACAAAGAAAGAACCCCCAATTGAAAGGAAAGGAGGAATCCCTAGAAAAAGAGCTAAGTGAAACTGAGGCAAGCAATCTATCAGGTATAGAATTCAAAATAATGGTTATAAGGATGCACAAGGAGTTCAGTGAGAACTATAAGGAACTTAGTGGGAACTACAACAGCATGAAAAGGGACACAGAAACTATGAATAAGAATCAGGAATAAATGAAGAATACAATATCTAAAATGCAAAACACACTAGCAGGAATGAAGTGCAGGCTAGGTGAAGCAGAGGGCCAAATTAGCAAGCTGGAAGACAAGGGAGAAAGAAATACCCAGTCAGAGTAACAAAATGAAAAAAGGACTCAGAAAAGATGAGGATAGTTTAAGGGAGCTTCAGGACAACATGAAACATAACAACATTCACATTATAGGAATATCAGAAAAAGAAGAAAAGGAGCAAGGGATAGAAAACCTGTCTGAAAAATAATGACAGGAAACTTCCCTAACTTGGTGAGGGAAAAAGTCACACAAGTTCAGGAAGCACAGAAGGTCCCAAATGAAGAAGAACCCAAAGAGGCCTAATCCAAAATGATCATAATCAAAATCGCGTATTTAAAGACAAAGAGAGAATCTTAAAGGCAGCAAGGGAGAAACAGCTAGTAACATACAAGGGCACTTCAATAAGGCCACTAGCCCATTTCTCAATAGAAACACTACAAAACAGAAGGGATTGGCACGAAATATTCCAGGTAATGAAAAGCAAAGACCTACAACCAAGATTACTCTATCTAGTAAGGCTCTCATTTAAAATGGAAAGTGAAATAAAGAGCTTCCATGACAAAAGAAGGCTAAAAGAGTAAATCTCCACCAAGCCAGTATTGCAAGAGATGCTAAAGGGACCGCTATAAAAAGCAGAAGAAAGAGAAAGAGAGAGAGAGAGAGGCAGGTACAGATAAAATGGCAATGAATAATTACGTATCAATAATAACCTTAAACATAAATGGATTAAATGCTCCAAACAAAAGACATAGGGTAGCTGAATAGATAAGAAAACGTGACCTGCATATATGCTATATACAAGAGACCCACCTAGGAACAAAAGATCTAACAGGTTGAAAGTAAAGGGATAGAAAAAATATTTCAAGAAAACAGACATGAAAAGAAAGCTGGGGTAGCAATACTTCCATCAGACAAAATAGACTTCAAAACAGAAGCTATAAAAAGGGACAAAGAAGGTCACTATATAATACTTAAAAGAATTGTCCAACAGGATATAATCCTTATAAACATATGTACATAGGAGCACCTAAATATATAAATAAAATCTTGGAGGATTTCAAGAAAGATATTGACAACAACACAGTCATCATAGGGGATTTTAACACCACACTATCAACAATGGATAGATCTTCCAAATAAAGAATCAACATGGACATTGTGGCACTGAACAACACTCTAGATCAAATGGACTTGGTATATACAGAAACTTTCACCCCAAAGAAGCAAAATACACATTCTTTTCAGATGCACATGAAACATTTTCAAAGATAGACCCATGGTAGGACACAAAACAAGCCCCAACAAATTCAAGAAAATTGAAATCATATCAATCACGTGCTTAGATCACAGTGGATTGAAAATGGAAACAAAATTCAAGGAAAAAACTCAAAAAACTCATATTCTAATACATGGAAACTGAATAACATGTTATTAAATAAGGAATGGGTCAACAATGAGATCAAAGAAAAAATCAAAAAGTATCTGGAAACAAATGAAAATGAGCACACAACAAACCAAAACCTATGGGACACATGAAGGTAATCCTCAGAGGGAAGTTCATAGCAACACAGGCCTACCTAAAAAAAGATAGAAAAATCTCAAATAAACAACCTATCCCTACATCTACAAGAACTAGAGGAAAAACAACAGCCAAATCCCAGAGCGAGTAGAAGGAAGAAAATAATCAAAGTCAGGGCAGAATTATGACATAGAGACTAAAAAAAATTATTCAAAGAATCAATAAATCCAGAAGCTGATTCTTTGAGAAGATAAACAAAATTTACAAACCTTAAACCAGACCATTCAACAAAAAAGAGAGAAGACCCAAGTAACTAAAATCAGAAATGAAACAGAAATTATAACTGACACCATAGAAATACAAAGGACATTAAGAAATTACTATAAACAACTATATGCCAAGAAATTGCACAACCTGGGTGAAATGGAAAAATTTCTAGAAACACACAATCTGCCAAAACTGAATCAAGAATAACAGACCCATAACAACTAGTGAAATTGAAGCAGTAATCAAAAACTACCAGCACACAAAAGCCCTGGACCAAATGGCTTCATAGTGAACTTTACCAAACATGTAAGGAAGAACTAACCCCTATTCTTCTCAAACTACTCCAAAAAAATCAAGAAGAGGGACGACACCCAAACTCTTTTTATGAGGCCAGTACCATCCTAATTCCAATACCAGGTAAAGACACAACAAAGAAAGAAAACTACAGGCCAATATCTCTTTTGATCATAGATGCTAAAATCCTCAACAAAATACTGGAAATTGTATTCAGAAATACATTAAAAAGATCATACAACATGATCAAGTAGGACTCATCCCAGGGATGCAAGGATTGTACAATATTCACAAATTAATAAATGCAATATACCACATAAACAAAATGATGGACAAAAATCACATAATCATATCAATAGATGCTGAAAAGCATTTGATAAAATCCAGACCTGATTTATGATAAAAACACTCAGCAAAGTGGGAATACAGGGAGCATACCTCAGTATAATTAAAGCTATTTACAAGAAGCCTACAGTCAACATTATACTAAACAAGCAAAAATGAAAACTTTCCCTTTAAGATCAGGTACAAGACAAGGGTGTCCACCTTCACCACTCCTATTCAACGCAGCACTGGAAGTTCTAGCCATAGCAATCAGACAAGAAAAAGAAATAAAAGGTATCCAAATTAGAAAGGAGGAAGTAAAACTGTCATTATTCAGATGACATGAGAGTGTATATAGAAAATCCTGTAGTCTCCACCAAAAAACTACTCCACCTAATTAATGAATTTGGCAAAATAGCGGGATACAAAGACAATATTCAGAAATCAATGGCATTTTTATACACCAACAATGATATATCAGAAAGAGAAACTAGGAAAAATCCCATTTACTATAGCAATAAGAAAAATAAAATACCTAGGAATAAATTTAACCAAGGAAGTAAAAGACCTGTACTCACAAAACTATAGAACACTGAAGAAAGAAATTAAAGAAGATACAAATAAATGGAAGCATATACCATTTTCATGGATTGGAAGAATTAACATCATCAAAATGTCAATATTACCCAAAGCAATTTATAGATTCAACACAATCCCTATTCATGTACCAATGGCATATTTCACAGACATAGAACAAAAATGTCAAAAATTTATATGGAACAAAAAAGACCCCAAATAGCCTCAGCAATCTTGAGAAAGAAGAACAAAGTAGGAAGGATCACCACATTGGATATCAAGCTATATTACAAGGCTACTGTAATCAAAACAGTCTGGTACTGGCATAAGAACAGACACATAGATCAGTGGAACAGAATAGAGAGTCCAGAAATAAACCCAAGTCTCTACATTCCATTAATATTTGACAAAGTGGGGCAGGAGCATACAATGGATTAAAGATAGCCTCTTCAGTAAATGATGTTGGGAGAGCTGGACTGGTACCTGCCAAAAAATGACACTAGACCACCAACTTATACCATACACTTGAATAAATTCAAAATGGATAAAAGACTTAAATATAAGTTGTGACATGATAAAAGTCCTAGAGAAAAACATGGGCAGGAAAATTTCAGATATCCCACTCAGTAGTATTTTTGCCGATGTATCTCCTAGGGCAAGGAAAATAAAGGAAAAAAATAAACAAATGGGACTACATTGAACTAAAAAGCTTCTGCACAGCTGAAGAAACCATCAGCAAAATTAAAAGGGAACCAACTATATTTGCCAATGATACCTCGGACAAGGATTTGATCTCCAAAATATATAAAGAACTGATATGACTCAACACCAGGAAGACAAACAATCCAATTAAAAAATGGGCAAAGAATCTGAACAGACACTTCTCCAAGGAGGACATACAGATGTCCCATAGACATATGAAAAGATGCTCAATGGCTATCACTAGCCATTAAAAAGATACGAATTAAAACCACAATGAGATATCACCTCACACCTGTTAGAATGGCCATCATTAATAAATCAACAAACAACACATGCTTGTGAGCGCGTGGAGAAAAGGGAACACTCATATACTGTTGGTGGGAATGCAGACTGGTGCAGCCACTTTGGAAGACAGTATGGAATTTCTTTAAAAAACTAAAAATGGAGCTGCCTTTTGATGCAGCAATTCCACTTCTGGGAATATACTCTAATCCCAAATCACCAATTCTAAAGAACTTATACACCCCCACGTCCATAGCAACACTATTTACAATAGCCAAGTGCTAGAAACAACCTAAGTGCCCATCAGTAAATGTGTGGTTAAAAAAACTGTGGTACATTTACACAATGGAATACTATGCAGCAGAAAGAAAGATGGAACTCCTACCTTTGGTAACAGCATGGATGGAACTGGGAAATATTATGCTAAGTGAAATAAGCCAGTCAGCGAAAGAACAATACCATATGATCTCACCTATAAAAGAAATCTAATGAACAAAATAAACTAACAAACAAAATAGAACCACAGGCATGGAAACATGGAACAGACTAAAAGTGACCAGAGGGGCGAGGGGCTGGATAATGGTGGAAAGAAGGGGAAGGGACTAGTCAAAGAAAAAGTATGAATGACCCACCGACATAGACAACAGTGTGGGAATTGACTGTGGGAGTGCAAGGGATGGGATGGGCGGAGGAGGGCATAGGGGGAAAAATTGGGACCACTGTAATATAATAACAATAAAAAAATTGTTACCAAAAAAAGAAAGAAAAAAATTGTGGAGCACCACACACACACAATAGACTTTTAAGAAACTCTAAAAATAATATTATATAAAAATAATGAATAACAGAAAATGAAATTCAAAATATGTATTTTTTTCAATTTTTAAAAAGCAGGCTGCAATGTAGCATATGCTAAATGGTACTATTTTTTAATATGTAAATATAAACATAGGAAACATTGGAGAATTTTAGTCACTAAATGTAGTGCATTGCCCACTTACTCCTCCCATTAACACTGGAATGATCTACTTGCAATTCTAGATAACTGGCTATTCTTATATAAACTCAGCCTAAACTTTCTCTTGCTAAGCAAAGACTGGGAGGGAAAAGGGGGCTCACTGGTTATCACTAGAAGGTTGGAGTAGTAGTTTGCACCTTTTTAATTCTCCCCTTTATACCTCTCAGTTTTGATAGAGATTTTTTCTCCCCTGAGGTCTCTCCTGTGACAGTGTCCACATGCAGCTAAGGGAGTCATGGATAACCACGGAAGCAACGAATTGTATTTCCTGTGTAGGACTTTGCCCATGGTCACTGCCATGGCTCCACGACCATCGTCCTAGCTCTGACCTAGGCCATTCCAATGACTACGATCATTTAGGAATTTAAAATGGTTCAAATAGTAAAGGATAAAAGTTATTTTTCTCTATTTTATCATTATTTGGAGTATTTAAAAACTAAAGACCCACTTTATTATTATATTCTTAATTATGAAATACACGACTTTTCCATCCTTATTAACTGTAATAATCACGAGTGCTTGTTTTAACTTCAGAAATGGAGAAGACTGCTATGTGTAATCAATGTTTAAGATCATTAAATCTTTTTATAATAATTGAAATGGTCATTCCACAGTTCTAGTAGGAGATTTGTGATTAAACATAAAAGTTAGTAGTAAAAGTGTCAGCTGCACATATTTTAATGAAGGTGCTAGAATATTGCTCAGATTTTTTAGGTCACTTTTCAGTTCCTGGCATTTGAAAAGAAACAAAAAAGAGCCCTTTTAATGAACATTAAAGTACTTAATGTTTAATATATTTTTTTCCAAGCTTCACTTTTTCCATCACTTAAAACTGTAGGCATAAAACAGGCAGTAATTTATAAACTAAGATCAAACCATATTAAATTGCCAATATTTGACCAACAAAAAAATGGCAATTTCTTATTATATATCCTAATACTGTAATAAGGGTATGAAAAAGTTTTTTTAAATAAAACTTCCTAAAAAGATTTTTTAAAATATTTTATTTATTTATTTTTAGAGGAGAAGGGAGGGAGAAAGAAAGGAGAGAAACATCAATGTGTGCGGTTGCCTTTCGCACATCCCCAACTAGGGACCTGGCCTGCAACCCAGGCATGTGCCCTGACTGGGAATCAAACCAGCAACTCTTTGGTTCCCAGGCCCACACTCAATCCACTGAGCTACAGCAGCTAGGGCCTAAAAATATTTTTAAACAATTATTTTACCCAAATATATTTGTCACATACAACAGGTAATTTTTTTTGTTAGTATTGTTTTTTAAGATTTTATTAAAGATTTAAAGAGAGGGGAAGGAGAAAGAGAGGGAGAGAAACAGCAAAGTGTCATTGCCTCTCACATGGCCCTCACTGGGGACCCGGCCTGCAATCCAGGCATGTGCCCCAACTGGAATCGAACCGGGACCACTTGGTTCCCAGCCCGCGCTCAATCCACTGAGCTACACCAGCCAGGCTGTTAGTTTTTTTTTTTAAATCTGAAGTTTACTGATGGTTTTATAATCACACTGGTTCAGGCTCACTATGTTCTAAGAGAACAAGGAACATGGAAACATTTAGTAAAAGTTATGTAACTTGCCCTAGGAAATAAACAGGTTGAACAAGCAACTAAGGAAAGAGCCCCAGAGCTGAAATAGTCTTGTTATCCATTCAATAGATATTTGCTGAACACATACTATGCCAAGTGCTGAGAACACACCAATGAACTACGTCCCTTTGTGATCCAACTTTTTACTTAATTCTCATGAGTATATTTCCTCTTTAAATTCTAGCAGACTTTTAGCTCCTGTTTATGTTTTATCTCACACTAATAAATATAACTATTATTTTATATGATTATGACACCAAAAATATTAATTTTTGCAATGTATAAGTTTATATTATTATTTATGAACTATTTCCACCCCATTGCATTTTTAAAATTGTGGTAAAATACATACTATAAAGTTTACTATTTTAACCATTCTGGCTATACATTTTTGTCACCAAGTAGGTACAGAAAGTGTTAAGTCTATGTACACTTAATTCTGAAGATCTGTGTGCATTGGACACTGTAGATCTGTCTAATGAAGTAACAAAAGGTAGAAAAAAAGTAGGATATCAAATCAAGAAGACCAGTCTACCCTTTGGAAAACTGGCAACCAGAGTACAGGACCAACTTGGCCACAAGTTCCAGACCAGTATTTCCCAAACATGTTTGGTCTCATTATAATGCGGTAATGAAAAATCAACATGAGTTCATAAAATATAAGCATCTGGATTAAAGTAGATAGTAAAAAATGGTCTCAAACAATATGAGATTGCTGTTAAATATAATCAAAATTTTATCCATATCTCAAATATGCCTAATATAGACTGCAGATCATGGAATAGTTTAAAGTAGGGGTGTCAAACTCATTTTCACTGGGGACCACATCAGCCTCGTGGTTGCCTTCAAAGGGCCGAATGTAATGTTAGGACTGTATAAATGTAACTGCTCCTTAACAGTTAGTTAAGTGAGAGCTTGGCGCTGCCACCGGGTAGAAACAAGGTGCCGGCCGGATAAAACACGGTGGAGGGCTCGTTCCGGCCCATGGGCCTTGTGTTTGCCACTTGTGGTTTAAAGATATTAGTGTTTAGATCATACTGGTAAGACGTCAAGTCTGACTGTGTATTCACTAGCAAACTGAGCACCAGTCAACTATCCTTTGGGTGACATATGCAAATTTTCATTTCTCTTAGAATTGTCCACCATTTCTTAAAGACACACTTTTGCATAATAAGAGCAACAGAAATGTGCTGAGTATTTTCTTACATATATTTTTAAATGTACTTTTTAATTTTTTTTCATTATTGTTGTTCAGTTACAGTTGTCCCATTCCCCCCCATTACTCTTCCCTGCACTACCCACTCCCCACCTTCTACTTTCAATCCTCTGCACCCCACCTTGTCCTTGTCCATGGGTCCTTTATACATATTCCTTGACTTGACCCTTCCCCTTCTTTCCCTCATTATCCCCCTTCCCCTCCCCCTCTGGTCACTGTCAGTTTGTTCTTTATTTCCACGTGTCTGGTTTTATTTTGTCACTTGTTTGTTTTGTTGATTAGATTCCACTTATAGTTGAGGTCATATAGTATTTATCTGTCACTGCCTGGCTTATTTCACTTAGCATAATTTTTGAAATATACTTTTGAAGAAAATATTACTAACAGTATGTTATGGGTTTTGTTTTGTTTTTGCTGAACCTATTAATATCTTAGGACAGTTTGGGAGCATTGTTTTATATGGTATGCAAAGCTATAAAGGATTAATAAAAAGGGTTTAAGTCATATGTGGCAGCTCACCTAATTTTTTTAAAGGTTGTATGAACACTGAGAATATCTTCCAATTTATGTGGCTATGCACGATCTCCTCCACTTTTAAAAAATTCAGATTGGGTCTTTAAATAGAAAGCTATGATGACTGATTAATTAATTAAGGGATTCCTTCTTTAGAATATGAACTCAGAATAAAGAAAGAATGGGCTCCTTGTTTATATTCCTAAAGCACCTAGCAATGTACTTTGCATACAGCAGACATGTAATAACTTCCTCTGGGAAAGAGGCAGTGCGGCCTAGTTGGACACCCCTGAATTCAAATTCTAACTCCTCATCTTACAGCTGAGTAGTCATGGGCAAATTTGTTAATGTTGGAATTTGTCAACTCTGTATTATATGATAGTGATAACTTGTTACACAATCACTATGAAAATTAAATTAGATAATATCTAATGTGTCCAGTACAAAGTACAGGCACATAATAGAGATCCAACGAATGTTAGGTCCTTTCCCTTAATCTCAGGGGTGTCCAACCTTTTAGCATCTCTGCACCACACTAGAAGAAGAAGTGTTGTCTTGGGCCCACATTAAATACATTGCGACACTCAATCACAACAAAATTTCATAATGTTTAAAGTAAATTTACGATTTTGTGTTGGGCCACCTTCATAGCCATCCTTGGCCCCATGCAGTCTGTGGGCCACAGGTTGGACACCCCTGCATATTCCTCGTATCAGAGGCAATCCTAGTAAAGCTTATAAAGTGAGGCCCCCTTCCACTTCCCATAGTGCCCAAAGACATTTCCAGTTGTTGTGAGTTGCTTTGGGCTAAGGTACAATTCCCGTAGTTTGAATTCCCTCTTTTGTCATGAGAGCTACTTTGTTGAAAAAGTTGGTGACCTTTGAAGGTTTCTTCATCTCAGGAATTCTTTCAGCTCATCATTCCCCTCCTCTCCTCTCTACCAAATTTCAACCTAACTGATAAAGTAGGCATTAGGGAAAACCTACTGCATATTGCCCAAGGCTTCCAGAGGCAATTTTCTGGGCAGAGCAATTAGCTGCCCTAGGCAAAATTGCACAGTAGGCAAAACTTTCCTCCTCCCTCTTCTGCAGTACCCACCCCCATGCCTGCAGGGTTCCTCAACTGCCTTCAGCTGCCAGAGCTCTCACACCTACCTATGATTCTGTCTTCTGCCCAAACTAAACTCTCCCAATCTCCTGCTATATAACTTTTTATTCTCTCTTTGAGGTTAATCTCAGGTAGGCTATATACAAGGTAATCTGATTTAAAATTTTCTGACACTTGAATTTTAAAAAGAATGTGTTAGCATAAATAGTGTAATATTTATGGGAAATGTTTTTAAACCCTTTAAGATAAACCCATTAAGATGCACTTTGCTTACTCTAGGCTACCAGATCTTGCGATACCAGTTTTATTTCTTCAAAAGGATAGAGATCATTTCTTATACCATTGCTTCTAAAATATTGCCAGTCCTTGTGATAAATTAATCAATGCCAATAGAGTTCTCAGATAACATGCAGGTCTTCGTGATATTTTTTCATATTACTCCTTTAATCTTTAATGCTTCACTATCCTTCCTCCATATATAGAAATCAGGAGTCTCAAACTGGTGGCCTAGGATACCAGTAGGGCCCTGGATATCTTTTGTTTGTCCATTTCATTGGGTCTGTAATAGGTAATGAAACACAAATTATTCTTACCCAGCAACACACGCAGCTTAGTATACACTGTGTTGTATTTGGTCTACTTCACATATTTAATTGTACAAGGCATATGAGTTTGTGAACCCCTATTCATCCTTCAAGACCCTCCTCCCATTCAGAAGTCATCTTTTCTATGAAGACTTGAGACCCAATCCTTGGCAGCAGATTAGTCGCTAGCTGCATTAAACATAAGCACCTAGTCCTTACGTAGGGGCTCCGAGGAGAATAGTTGATTGCAAATGCACCCAATGGAGAAGGTCTCGTGTTGGAGATTTCAGACTGTGACATCCAGGAAGTAGGTATTTTGAGGCTGACTGGGCTTTTTGAGTTCTTAAGTGGTCCAATGTAGGATGCTAACTCCTTTATGTCTACAAATGTCCACACAACCTTTTACCTTATAGTGACACCAGAGGCTGGACATGCCCTTGAATGCTATTGATATATACACAGTGTCAATATGTAACCAAATTTTATTTGCATTAGGCAACATCATTTCTTTTTCCCTCTTCACATGTAAACTGAGCTATTTGGACCGTTTTGACTACAGACAGGACCTACTCCTTCGTTGCATTTTCCTTCATCTGAGCAAAATAAGCAAAAGCAGCACATCCTACCTTCAATTCCCTCCCTTATCATGACTTTCCCAAGAGGGTAAACATAATAATGACAGTAATCGCTGTTTTTAAAAAAAAGGCATAAATCTAGTGTCCTGGAACTTTGCTGTGAGTGCTATATAAGAACCATTCTCCTGGTACTTTGGTAACTGAACTTCCTTGGACTATAGGTCTAAAGGAGATAATATTCTAAATCTTATTCATTTGCAAACGGTATGATGGCAAAATTCCAGCATAATAATACTGGCATTTACATAATACTCTTTTCACAGGGCTTCATAGTGCTCTGCAAAATTTTCTATGCATTTTCTCAATATTAGATAAGAGAAGGGGAGATGATTGATTCTAGATGGCAAAAGAAGGATAGACAAAGCTTGAATCAAAAAGAAAGAAAGAAAAAGAAGTATGGAACAGAAAACTTAAACAGTGAATTCCTAACTCTGCACCTAATGTTTTCTCCATGATCTTTCTGACAGCAAAGGGTTTTTTCTTCTGTTGAGCCTGTTATTCATTAACACCAAATGAACATTAGAATGGAAAAGAACATTAAAATGGCCCTTAGAATTGGACACAGATGAGATACATGTTTAGAAGGCAGGGTTTATTAAAATGGGTTGGTTCCAAATAAGCCTATTTTTAAAATTAAGAACCCAATAGCAAGTCAAAATTAGGAAAAATATTAAATACCCATAAAATGAGCTGCATCTTTGTGTTCCCTAATGATAGAAGATATAGGCAACTGTCAGCTAGAAAAAGACCAAACTATCCTTAAATAACCCAGAGGTAAGCAGAATAAATTATAATTCATCTGATAAATTTCTCAAAACAAAAATACATCCAGCTTGGACTCACTAGGGATTTTTCAGAGTACTAGATTTAGAAGAGAAAAAGAAAGTGCTTGAAATAGAAAAGGGGGTGGGGAAGTAATATATAGAATGATTTAAAAACCTGAATCTGACTTTTAAAAAAAGCAGTAACTAGAACTAGTGATGTAATAATAGCCCCAGGGATTTAAAAAGAATTTTCTCAAATATATCTGGGGGATAAAAAACACTGGAAAGAAAATAGGTCCATTAATAAATGACGAATGAGATGAAATGAGATTTTGGAATAGTTGGGCTACTGAACTGCCTTTTTTTTTTTTTTAAATAGATCTTTTAACAAGGAAAACAAAAAAAGCAGCTAAGAACAGAGAAGGAACAAGACTGGTCAGCAGAATGCTGATAAATAGCAAGCAAGGGAATTCAGTCTTTGCAAAAAATAAATAAATAAATAAATAAATAAGGATTTTCCAAATCAGCAAACTTGGGGGATATGCCTTATACTGGGGATAAGAAGGAACTGAGTAGTTTATATTCTGAACCACATTTTCTCTTGCACCTTCATCCAGCCAGAATGATCAAACCATATTATGAATTCCAGGAGCTGCTTTGACTTCATGCAAATCACCTGCATTGCATTCTCACTCCTAAAATCCTCAGATAATCTCACATGCTTTTTACAAACATTAATTATCTACCAGCACCAAGCACTATCACAGGTACTGTGAATATAAGCACTGAAACATTAGTACCTTTTCTAAATCATCCAGCTTACCTTGGGCCCCTCAGTTTTGGTTCAGGACCCCAGCTGACTTTCAACATGTACATAACAGGCACACACATATACAACAACATTTACCTACAAGTATACAAGGTAACACATTTTTTTTACTTCATATAACATTTACCTATGTTTATTCCTAAATTGAGGACCTATGACCTTGAACGAGGCAGCCACATCCCTGAAGTTCCTGGGAAGCTAATCGACATTCTCCTAAAAAATATGAACAGTTTTCACTGAAAAAGTAATTAATGTATATGGTTAACATTTCTAACTTTCAAAAGGATGCATACTTCATTAAAAGTAAGTATTCCTCTTTTCCTAAATCTTCAGTCCCCTTCCCCAGAATTGATCACTATTAAATTATTTACATAGTCTTTCACATATTTTTCCTATACAAACATAGGTGTATGAATATTTTTTTAAAAAATCAACAAGAGCTGATTTTAAACCCTTTTCTGCATTTCACCTTATTTTTAAAGTTAATACTGTATCTTGGGCAGCTTTCCACATCAGTGCATGGAGATTTTTATAATAGCTGCACAAAAAATAGCTGCATAATATAGTATTTTATTGAACAAATTACTATAATTTACTTAGCAAATCTCATATATTGCACAAATTTATTGCTTCCTCTCTTAGAGTATTACAACAAACCATGTCATTTATGCATCTATAAAAAGGAGGTAATAACATACTTTTGCACAGAGTTAATGCAAAAATTAAATGAGACAATCTATGTGAAAGCATCTAGACTGCCTAGAACATGTTAGGTATTTTCACCACGTGTTAACTAAATGAATGAATTGAATGACTGAGCAAAAAGCCCAACAATGCTTCTGATCTTGTTTCCTGCCTGTCAGTCTGCATCCAGCAGATCGAGAGCCTCACGACAGTAGGGGTCAATCTTGTCTGTTTTCTTTCACAGCTGAATCCCTAGAGCCTAGAACAATACCTGCATATAGTAAATGTTTAAAAAAATAATTGGTTAGTAAATGAATACATATCATCAGCCATCTGTTTTACTTTCCTCTGACCAATAGTTTTAATTTCAAGGTAAAAGGACCTGTTTAAGATGAAAGACCATGTACCTTTCTTTTGAGTGAGATTATTTGTTATTTGATTCCAAGAAAAGTTAAAAAGCAAGGCCACTCCCCGATGAATGTGGAACCCTGGCAACTCAACCTGTCCTGCCTGTCCAAAATAATCTCACTTGAAAGGTTGCTGCACCGTCAGCAGCTTTCATAAGCCTCTTGGGATCACATTATAGGCAGGATTTTTGAAAGTGATTTTAATTACACTCACAAAAGAGAAATAGGTGTAATACCTACATGGCCCTGCCTCCAGGTATGAGGCCTGGAGGGTCTACCTAAGTTGCTCTACCTAGGGGATGAGCCTGTTAAAGACAGCCAAAGTTTGTGAATTAATCACTATTTTCAAATATAGATCAAAGCATAGTCAAGAATTTCTTTATTGATAACATTATGCCCACTAGCATTGCTTTCTTTTTTAAAATTTGGAGAGAAAGAATTGGAGTTAGAGAAATGTCTCTTAACCCTGGGCACACCATGGGAATATATTTCATATGAGAATGTTATCTGTCCTCTGTATTACCAAAGAAAAATAGTTGACAACCATTGGGCTGGATTAGTGCCTTCTGGATTATGTGAGAAAGTTGGTCAGATGTCTAGATCATGTAATTGCATATCTGGTAAATCAAGTTTGGGGATGATAGTATAACAAATAAATTGTATTGGGCTTCACTTGCTTCATTCTCAACATATTCTCATATTCAAGGATACACAGTTGGAAAGTCACAAAGTAATTATTAGTACAATACTCTCCTCACTCTTTATTCCTTGACTGGAGAAATACGAGGTCTGTCCAGAAGGTATCCAGTTATGTAATATGAAAAATAGAGACATTTATTTAAGAAGATACAAGAAACAATGTACATAGGACAATGATGTCTCAGTCCCATTTGTAGGCACCTTGGGACCTCACACAGTTCTCCCAATCTCCATCATATTGGGAGATGCCCTGTCATATTTTCCTGAATCTCATCAATGGTCTGAAGTCTCTTGCCTTTCAATGGTGATTTCAGTTTTAGGAAAAGCCAGAAGTCACAGGGCACCAAATCTGGGCTGCCAGGGGCTGAGTCACCTGGGTGATTTGATATTTCACCCAAAAACTCTGTACAAGACATGATGTGTGAGTAGGTTTATCATGGTGATAAAGCTGCCAATCACCAGTTGCCCATAGTCGTGGCCTTCTGAATCATCCAAACAGTTTCTGCAGAGGAATGTTCAAGCTTGACGCAAAATGTGATGCTGATTTGTTGCTCTACTTGCTCAGTCATTTTGAACGTGATGGCCATACAGTACACATGCTCACTCAACCGCTTCTACTGCCCTCACTAACCTGTGCAGTAAAGTCGTCATGGTGCATACATGCACATTCCAGTCCACTCTCCTTGGCTTCCAGGTTGCACTGATGTTGCATTAACTGTTCTTGTTATACTAACAATGGCTGGACTTTTTTTGGACCCACCTCATATGCACTCAAAATAGAGAATGGATTCTGAATGCAGAGAAAGAATCTTTTAAGTCCTTTTCTGATTTTAGTACCTCTCAGTAGCCTCACACAGATGGCAGCTACTCTGAAAATCATTCATTCTTAACATTCAACTTCTCCAAAACTCTACCCAACACCCTACCCAACCAATAGGTCTCTTTCCTTCCCCACCTCCTGAAGGCATTATCAACCTGCTTTGTCCCTTACACAGTGGGTAAATGCTTTGGGAGCATCAGTGTTGACTGAGACAGATAACCTTCATTGTCAGAACTAACCCCAAGTGACTTAAAGAACTTTTGTTTGGCCCAGTTGGTGTAGCTCAGTGATTGAGCGTGGGCTGGGAACCAAAAGGTCCCGGTTCGATTCCCAGTTGGGGCACATGCCTGAGTTACCAGTGTCCCCAGTGAGGGCCATGTGAGAGGCAACCATACATTGCTCTTTCTCCCTCCCTTCTCCTCTCTCTAAAAATAAATAAATAAAATCTTTAAAAAAAGAAAGAACTTTTGTTTGTTCTGTTTTTAATTTTATATGATTTTTTCTCAATATAGATGTTTTAATACTTTTCCATTTTTCCTGTACTTTCTAGTTTTTAGATTAGCATCTATTAATTTTATAAGAAAAAAATTTGAATTTTAAGCCTCTACATATGCATTAGAAAAATTTTGAAAAGAATGAAAAATATAATTACTGAGAACACCTTTATTTTAGTTCATTTTCTTCCAATCTTCTGAATACACACATATACACACACACATACACACTATACTGTTCTGCATTCTTTTTATTTGTGAATTTTGAGCATTTTTCTCTTTGTATTAAATATCTTTTAAAATATTATTTTAATGGCTCCATTGCATTCCATTGTATGAATATATCATAATTTCTTCATTCATTTCCCAGTTGTTAGAAATTTAGATTGTTTCTAAATTTTCATATCTCTATAAAGAATATTCATTAGTTTTAGCATTTATATTTCCTTAGAAAATGGGTCATTAAAAATTATAATTCCTCAGCCAAATACTATAAATATTTCTTGAAATTTTATGAAAAATTTCAAATGTACCCAAATAAGAGAGACCAGTATAAGGAACTTCCCCTACAGACATCACCTACAGTCAATAATTATCAAAATTTTTCAACATCTTTATTTTTAAAGCTATTGATATGTAGTATATCACGTAATTGCTTCCCAGACATGTATCAATTTTCACTTTCACCAGCACTGTGAAGCTCCTACAAGTACTCTAGTCAGTACTGAGTATTTTTAATATCTAATCTTTGCTGGCTAATTTTGGTCAGGTATTTCAAACCTAAGCTGTCATTGGCATTGGCTAATCTGGCATTGTACTGTCCTATGAGTCTAGTCCAGACCCTTTGAGAATTCATTTCATCCCACAAAACAGTTTCCATTTTTCAAGATTATCTACCTATCTTCAGTTAAGCAGAGGAGATCAGATTTTAACTGACAGTCCTTCAGCCTCTGGAGAATGGATGTGGGCAGCAGCTCCCTCTCTGTGAGAGTATCCTTGGTGTACTCAGGGAGCCCAAGCCCAGCTGATCATCCCATTACTCATCAGGACTTACTGTGAGTAATGATGATTGAAGTTAGTTGGCAGCTTTTAGTCTTATGCTAACAGTTTCCATATGTCATTCTTCTTCAAGTTCTGCATCTTTGCTGAATAGACTAAAACTTAGAACATTTAATTAAACATGGCTTCTTATATGCATGATCAAAACTAGGTTGGTCTTTTCAGGACTTCCAGCCAAGATGGAGGCATAGGTAGATAAACTTTGCCTCTTTGCACAACCAAAAGAAAGACAACAACAAATTTAAAAACAAAAAATAATCAGAACTGCCAAAATATCGAACTGTACAGAAGTCCAACAACCAAGGAGTTAAAGAAGAAACATTCATCCAGACTGGTAGGAGAGGCTGAGATGGGCAGCTGGGTTGGAGAGGACTCATGGCAAGGCAGCAGCTTGGGGACTGGGTGAGGTTGGGGCTGGAGGACTGGTAGTCCCACATTTGCATGTGGATAAACTGGGAAGAGTAACTGGGGAGAAAGACAGACCATGCAACCTAGGGTTCCAGTGGGGGAAATAATGCCTCAAAACCTCTGACTGAAAAAACCTGTGGGGCTTGAGGCAGCAGAAGAAACTCCCAACCTCACAGGAGGGTGTGTTGGAGAGATCCACAGGGTCCTAGAATGTACACAAACCCACCCACCCAGGAATCAGCACCAGAAGGGCTAAATTTGCTTGTGGATAGCAGAGGAATGACTGAAAGCCAGCTGAGAGCTGAGCAAGTGGCATTGTTCTCTCTCAGACCCCTCCCACACATACAGTGGTGCAACACAGCAATGTGAATTGCCCTGCCCTGTTGAATACTTAAGGCTCCGTCCCTTACTACATAACAGGCATGCTGAGGCAAAGAAATATGGCCCAAATGAAAGAACAGGTCAAGGCTCCAGAAAAAATATAGCTAAGTGATGAAGAGATAGCCAACCTATCAGATGCAGAGTTCAAAACACTGGTGATCTGGATGCTCACAGAAATGGTTGAGTATGGTCACAAAATAGAGGAAAAACTGAAGGCTATGAAAAGTGAAATAAAGGAAAATGTACAGGGAACCAACAGTGAAGGGAAGGAAACCACAACTCAAATCAATGATTTGGAACAAAAAGAAGAAATAAATATTCAACCAGAACAGAATGAAAAAATAAAAGTTCAAAAAAAAAAATGAGGAGAGGCTTAGGAACCTCTGGGACAACTTTAAACATTCCAACATCCAAATCATAGGGGTGCCAGAAGGAGAAGGAGGAAGAGCAAGAAATTGAAAACTTATAATGAAGGAGAACTCTCCAATCTGGCAAAGGAAATAGACTTCCAGGAAGTCCAGGAAGCTCAGAGTGTCCCAAACAAGTTGGACCCAATCAGAAACACACCAAGACACATCGTAATTACATTATCCAAGATTAAAGATAAGGAGAGAATCTTAAAAGCAGCAAGAGAAAAGGAGACAGTTGCCTACAAGGGAGTCTCCATAAGACTATCAGCTGATTTCTCTAAAGAAACCTTGCAGGCAAGAAGGGGCTGGAAAAAAGTATTCCAAGTCACAAAAGGCAAGGACCTACATCCAAGATTACTCTATCCAGCAAAGCTGTCACTTAGAATGGGAGGGCAGATAAAGTACTTCCCAGATAAGGTCAAGTTCAAGGAGTTCATCATCACCAAGCTCTTATTATATGAAATGTTAAAGGGACTTACCTAAGAAAAAGAAGATCAAAACTATGAACAGTAAAATGACAACAAACTCACAACTATCAACAACAGAACCTAGAAAAACAAAAACAAAAACAAACTAAGCAAACAACTATAATAGGAACAGATTCACAGAAATAGAGATCACATGGAGGGTTATCAGCAGAGAAGGAGAGGGGGGAGATAGGGGAGAAGGTACAGGGAATAAGAAGCATAAATAGTAGGTACAAAATACACAGGAGAGGTCAAGAATAGTATGGGAAATGGAGAAGCCAAGAATTTATATGTATGAACCATGGACATGAATTAAGGTGGTTGAATGATGGTGGGGGGCACAGAGAGGGTGGAGAAGAATAAAGGTGAGAAAAAAATGGGACAACTGTAATAGCAATAATCAATAAAATACATTAAAAATAAAAAATTAGGTTTGTCTTTTTATAGAGAAATTGAATATCTCAGTGGCTTAATATTTTAAATGTTTTTTTAAAGATTTTATTTATTTATTTTTAGAGAGAGAAGAGAGGGAGAAAGAGCAATGTATGGTTGCCTCTCACATGGCCCTCAGTGGGGACCTGGCCTGCAACCCAGGCACGTGCCCCAATTGGAAATCGAACTGGGACCCTCTGGTTCCCAGCCCGCGCTCAATCCACTGAGCTACACCAGCTGGGCTCAGGGCTTAATATTTTAATTTGAGGCTAGATGTTCACAAACAAAGAATTATTATTATTACTGTTGTTGTTGTTGTTGTTGTATAATACTATAATGGCTCTACGGTGAACTGGAAATATCACTAAGATAGGAATAAGAGGTCAAACTGTAGACTTGGCTCTGCTATTAACCAGTTATGTAATGTTAGGTTAGTTTTAAAATCACCTGAGATTTAATTTTATTCTTAAATTTACTAAAATCCCTTTTATTGCTAAAAATTTCACAACTTAAAAAATGTCTTGATATAAGTTTTAATCCATTTGCTATTATAAATACACTTTAAAAGATGATAGCACAGTAATTGTTATTACACTATCTGTAGGAGGAAAGTAAGTCACCCAGTTTTGTGCTGGTAATAAATGGCTAATGACCAGCTCTCTGTGGACAAAGAGTCCTGATATGTATCATTGCCCTAGTTCCATCATATAAATACATGCACTATAGGTGACTAAAGCTACTATCTTGAAATCACTGAAAGCAAAACTGGGGAAAGGCACAGTTGTCCCACAGACCAGTATGAATTGGCTCTGGCACACACTGGCCCGATGTTCCAGGTAGAATGCATTAAGCTGCAAGTAATAGAGATGTTGCTATGTATCAGTGGCTTAAAGAATAAAGGCATTTGCATTTTTTCATGTATCAAAAAGTCTAGAGGCAGGTGGTTAAAAGTTGTTTCAGCAGTTTCACCATGTCAGGGTTCTGGGTTAGCTTTTTATCATTATCTTGACCATACACCTCATCATTGCCAAATGGCTATAGTAAGTACCTCCAAGTTTTATTTTAGGAGCATCCAAAGTCAGGAAAAAAGTTAGAGAGACTGAATATATTTTTCCTTTTTTTTTTCTTTCTCCTTTTATTAGGGAGGAAACATTTTGCCCAAAACCCCCCGCAGTCTTCCTCTCATGTTTCACTTGTCAGGGCTGAATCACATGTCCATACTTAAACCTCAGATACTCTATCACTGGCAAAGAGTATCTGAATTATCATAATTGGTTCAGACTGATTGTGATTACAACCCTCGGACTGGACACGTGGAAGACAAAGGAAGTAGCGCTGATATAGGCAGACGATGTAGTCTGTTACACCGAAAAGGTTTCAAGCTGAAAAATGCTGATGCTTTCAACTATCGATTTCAATTCAATTTTATAATTATTGTACATATTTAATGGGCAAGACAAAAGAATTTATCTGTCTCACTTTCATCATGAATATACACCCAAGAGCGGCTTTATTGAGGACTTCCCAGAACAGTCATTAAACCACTTAACCTTTTCAACTTCTTCATGTTTTTGGGGCAGTATTATTTTTAAATCTCAATCCATATTATAACTTAACTTCCAATGAAATTTTACTTAATTAATGTGAAACTCTTAAATCAAGTTTTGTGACCATTTAGACACAGGTGTGAATAGTTTTTAGCGAATTAAAAAATGTAGTCAGAGCCTAATTCAGGACTTTCATTGTTATGACAAGTTACTACTCATATTCTTTCTTCATTTTGCTTATTAGCACATGCCGCTTGGTTTATAGATTAATTTATAATACATGTACCTAAGTAGTAACATTTCATTTATTTAAAATGATTCTGAGGTTCAGAAATAATGTTTTATTTGATGCCTCACTTCATAACATTCAGAAATGTGGTATAGTGTACCAAAACCAAAATTAGAAATAGAGTCTGATTTGGTATATCAAGCAGGTCTCTGAGTAAAAACTTTTTGTGCATGGAAAAGAGTAGTTCACAAAGCCAGAAGATTCTCAACTTCATCACCGAGGACTACACAGCCTTTAAAAATACAATCCCTGCTCAGACTTTGCTTCGTTATATTTTCCTTATTATTGTCTATACTCCTGTAATTATTTATTTGCAAGTGCAAATAAAAAAAGGAAAATGGTGCTAGGCAGAAGAAAGCCTTAGTAATATGACAAATGTCATCTCTTATTTTTAGTATTTGATCATTGAAGCCACATAGGTGACAAGTATACATAGTTTGGTTTTATTTTTATTTTGGAGTGTCTAAAATTATACATGGTTACTATTAAATATAAAACATACAGTAGAGGGATGTTTTAGATTGTTTAGTTTTTCCATTGAGACAGCATATGAGCCTATATGAACAGCTAAACCAAAAGTATAGAATTCTTTGTTCAGTTTAGACTTCTGAGCCTACTTCTAATTCTGGCTATCCAATATGACCAGATCATCTAATTTAAGATGCATTGTACACGTATTCCTCCTAGCTCTTTAGAAATTTTATATTTTATCTATGTAATATTTTATGTCCCTGTAATGCCTAATAATAGATGTCAAAAATATCTGTTGTTTGGGGATTTTGGTTTTCATTTTATTTTGAAAGGTGTTACCTCTGTCATCCATTCTCTGACATACTGAATCTATAAATCTATCAAATTAGGAAATGAG
Organism: Micronycteris hirsuta; assembly: GCA_004026765.1. Taxonomy (NCBI): domain Eukaryota; kingdom Metazoa; phylum Chordata; class Mammalia; order Chiroptera; family Phyllostomidae; genus Micronycteris; species Micronycteris hirsuta. The sequence continues at coordinate 52,186 of PVJI01007687.1, read as the reverse complement.
ATCAAATTGACATTTTATATAATTTTAATAAAACACTTCTTGAATTATCTGGGTTTAAATGGCTTCTTTAAAAATAATCATTTCAGTGCAAGAAAAGAAAAAGTTAAAAAGCACAGAAAAAGAATGAGTTGATTTACCTTGAATTGAGTTTCCAAAATGTCAGTCTGCAGGCCAAATGAAGCCCACAAATACGTTGTTGGGTCCATGCAGCATTTAAAAGTCAAAAGGTCACATAAAATCCAGATTTCCATTTTCTCTTTAAAGTCATTAAGAATTGACAGGATTGGGTCTGGATTTTCAGCTGGTGCTGAGTGGGGGCTCCCAACCCCACACCCCACTGTAGACTAGGCCTCTGCTGCCCTCTCTCCCTGCAGTCTCCATTATGCAGTGAGCTCCACATTTACACTTAGCAGCCATTCCCCTGCCAGCGCCTTTCATTTAAGGCACCTGCCCTGCATATGGTTGTGTAGGTGCGCCCTAATAAGGACTCTCACCAAAGAGGCAAGTGGGAGGGCTGCCCTCATCCCCTTCCTGTGCTAGGCCTTATACCTGAGGGGCCTTATTGCCAAGGAGGAACATCTTCTAATTTACTAAAGGAGGCCATCACATTTCCTGACCTATGCCTGGAAAGTTCTAGAAGCAACAATTTTCTTTTTTGTCTCATTTGACTTTGTAACCTTGAGGCTGGCAAATCTAGAATATAAAATGGGATTTTTAAAAACATAGGACAAGTAAATGATTCTTGAATACATATTTCTAGCTTCTACCCTCTACCAAACATTATTTTGAAGGACTGTCAAAAAATATAAGGTATATTTGGAGGAATATTGGCATTTTCATAGTCACCAGCTTGTGGGATCTGGACCTCCTTCAAAGTGAATTCTGTGGACCTTGTATCTCCTTACTGACTGGCTAGACTACTCCATATTAAGAAATTCTACTTTTCATTTTTGCCACGTAGTACAGTCCCCTAATGGAACTGAAGCCTAGGCACCTAGCTAGCTCCCCAAGTCCATCCACTATCTCCTATGCCCCATTTAACCAGCTATGCATCTGAAATCCCAATATGCCTTACAGCGGAGTATGCCCAAAATATAACAGTAAATTCCATCAATCCATTATCTACTTATGCAAGCAAAGCAAACTTCCTTTATAGATGTGTACACACACAAAGATGCGCACATGCACATACACAAACACACACAGAGATGAATAAAACTAGAAAATGCTTTAGTTCCAATATATTGTATCCATACATTTAAATATACATATAAAGAGAATAATTTTTGCTCCTTTTCTTATACTTCCCTAGAAAGGATCTGAGGTGATGTATTAAAATGATTTTAAAAAAAGAAACATATTTAAAAAATCAGTACCAAGAAAAGTCTTACCTAGGTTAGAATGTCATAAGCAGAAGTTAGAACCCAAATGTCCAAAGTCACAAAATTATCTCTGAGATTCCTAATCAACCAGAACAAAAAAAAAGACAAAACTAGTTTACTGATTCAGCCCTTAAAATGCTGCTATTTCCTCCAGACAAGCAACAATTTCTTTAGTACCAAATTCTAAAAGAAAAATATGACACAGTCACCTGTGAGCCGCAGTGGTGACTTGGGGAACTGGTGATGGAATGATATCTTGGATAATTTTCTTTACAAATCCAAGAAGCTTTCCCAAAATTTTCTCAGGGCATCCCAAGTGAAAGGTAAAGGTGTAACACAAAATATAACTCAGAGGAGGCAGTTCCACAGATGGCCCAGAAAAAAACAATCCAAGTAAGCAACTTTTTGCTGATGCATTGTGATCTGAGAAGAAAACGAAGTGGTATTTCTCAAAGGCCAGTCCACAGATCGCATGTGAAAATCACCAGGGCGTGCTCCATAAAACTGCACATTATCCAGATGTACAGAGTAGGCTCTCTAGGGAATGAGGCTGGAAATCGGTAGCTTTTAAAAGTTTCCCAAGGGGATTCTTAAATACACCAGAGCCAATAATCGCTACCCCAGAAGCAATGGCCTTTAGACTTTTTGTTTTTGCTCGTATGTTTCTAAACGAATGTTGAAAAACAAGCTATCATTTCACATGTTTTTAGGTTGACATCTAACATTTCTTATTGTTAAATATCAATAATTACAAAAACATAATTTCTGGTTTATTGTAATATTGATGATTTCAAATAAATCTTTTATATCACTTTAAAGTGTATATGATTAATTTTAAAAACCCATATTCAATAAAAGCTAACTACATAAATAAGCTCTTTAAGGAATCAAATTTTTACATTTCATCATTTTTCTCCTTGACCTGGTGTTTCCACCTCAATTTCCCTACAGAATTTTATTCAAATGCAATGTATGTTATGCTTGGAAGTCATTTTTGTAATTGGTTTATCATTTTTCTTTTTTAAGTGTATTTTATTGATTATGCTATTACATTTGTCCCATTTTTTTCCTCTGCTTTATCCTCCTCAACCTGGTACCCCCATTCCCTCCAGCATTCTCCCTTCTTAGTTCACATCCATGGGTCAGACATATAAGTTCTTTGGCTTCTCCATTTCCCATACTATTCTTAACATCCCCTGTCTATATTGTACCCACCAATTATGCTTCTTATTCCCTGTACCTTTTCTCCCATATCCCCCCTCCCTCCCTGCTGATAACGCTCCATGTGATCTCTATTTCTGTGAATCTGTTCCTGTTCTAGTTTGCTTAGTTTGTTTTTGTTTTTGGTTTTTTTTAGGCTCAGTTGTTGATAGTTGTGAGTTTGTTGTCATTTTACTGTTCATAGTTTTGATCTTCTTTTTCTTAGGTAAGTCCCTTTAACATTTCATATAATAAGAGCTAGGTGATGATGAATTCCTTGAACTTGATCTTATCTGGGAAGCACTTTATCTTCCCTTCCATTCTAAATGATAGCTTTGCTGGATAGAGTAATCTTGGATGCAGATCCTTGCCTTTCGTGACTTGGAATACTTCTTTCCAGCCCCTTCTTGCCTGCAAGGTTTCTTTAGAGAAATCAGCTGATAGTCTTATGGGCACTCCTTTGTAGGTAACTGTCTCCTTTTCGCTTGCTGCTTTCAAGATTCTCTCCTTATCTTTAATCTTTGGCAATTTAATTATGATGTGTCTTGGTGTGTTTCTGATTGGGTCCAACTTGTTTGGGACTCTCTGAGCTTCTTGGACTTGAATATTTATTTCCTTTGCCAGGTCGGAGAAGTTTTCCTTCATTATTTTTTCAAATCAGTTTTCAAATTTTTGCTCTTCCTCTTCTCCTTCTGTCACCCCTATGATTTAGATGTTGGAACATTTAAAGTGGTCCCAGAGGTTCCTAAGCCTCTTCTCATTTTTTTTAATTCTTGTTTCTTCATTCTGTTCTGGTTGAATGTTTATTTCTTCCTTTTGCTCCAAATCGTTGATTTGAGTCGTGGTTTCCTTCCCTTCACTTTTGGTTCCCTGTACATTTTCCTTTATTTCACTTTGCATAGCCTTCAGTTTTTCCTCTATTTTGCGACTATACTCAACAATTTCTGTGAGCATCCTGATTACCAGTGTTTTGAACTCTGCATAGATTGGCTATCTCCCTGCCACTTATTCTTTTTCTGGAATTTTATTTTTTATTAATTATTTATTTATTTAAAAAGATTTTATTTATTCATTTTTAGAGAGAGGAGAAAGGCAGGAGAAAGAGAGGGAGAGAAACATCAATGTGTCATTGCCTGTCACACATCCCCCCCCCCACTGGGGACCTGCCCTGCATCCCAGGCATGTGCCCTGACTGGGAATCGAACCAGCAACCTTTTGGTTCGCAGGTCCACAGTGCATCCACTGAGCTACACCAGCCAGGGTATGGATTTTTTATCTTTTCTTTCACTTGGGCCATATTCCTTTGTCTCAGTGCACCTATTACATTGTAGAGGACGGAGCCTTAGGTATTTGCCAGAGTGGGACAACCCATTTTGCTGCATTTTGGCACTTGTATGTGGGGGAGGGGTCAACTTGTTCAGCTCTCGTTCTACTTTCAGTCACTTCCCCTGCTTCCCACAAGCAAATTGTGCCCTTTTAGGTGCTTCCCTGGTGCTAATTCCTGGGTGGGTGGACTTGTGTATATTCTAGGACCCACAGGCCCCTTCAATGTACTCTCCTGTGAGACTGGTAGTTTCTCCTGCCGCCACAACAAGCACAGGTTTTTATAGCCAGAGGTTTTGCGGCTTTATTTTCCCCATGCTGGAACCCTGGGTTGCATGGTCTGTCTCAATCCCAAGTTGTTCCTCCTGGCTTATCCACATATGAATGTGGGACCACCTGGTCCACCAGCCTCTGCCTTGACACATGTGTCCTCTCTGCCCCAGCTGCCCATCTCCGCCCCTCCTACCAGTCTGGATGAATGTTCCTTCTCTAACTCCTTGGTTCTCGGACTTCCATACAGTTTTATTCTGGCAATTCTGGTTGATTTTTTAAAAAATTGGTTGTTATCCTTCTTTTGATTTTGTGAGGAAGTGAAGCATATCTACCTATACCTCCATCTTAGCTGGAACTCCTAAGCCATCCAATCTATCATTTTCTCTACCAAATGTGTATATGTATAGAAATTTAATTTTTTTCAGTCATCTTATGGTTCTAAGTGTTAAAATTCCTTCAGAATTGCATTAGCATTATAATTTTAGTGGTACACAATTGACAAAAACATATATTTTCATAATTCCTATATATAAGTAATTATTTTGGAAATGTTTCCATTAATTTTATGAGTAGACTTCTCCCTCATTTAGTCTGCGTATTCATAAATGGATATTATTTATCACTAGAATAAGACAGACTTCAGCATTAATTTTATTCATCTTTTTTGCTTATATATAATACTCACTGTGAACACTTTTTACACAAATAATAGAAATAGAAGGTGTTTTGTTATAGCAGTGTCACTCAAATCTTTGAATTCCTTCTGAATTATACCAAAAATACATATGGTAATTTATTATCAAAATAAAATATATACATTTTTAATAAATTTAAGCTGACAATTTGATTAGATCACCTTTCAATTTTGTTGAAAGCAAAGCATTGGAAACCACCTGACCTGCAAAAGAATTTGTTGTCTAATCATTAACAATCACTCTGTTTAACTCCAACAGCAATATTTTGACTTGTGGTCAGTTTAATGCCCTAGAGGTCTTCACACACCCCCAAAGCAAATTGCTGAAGTAAGATAACAAGTGGGAGAAGAGTGATTAGGAAAAGGGAGAGGGGAAAAGAGCCCAAGGGCCATTTTCAGGCAGACCCATTTAGCAAAAAGTACTTTTGGAAATTGAGGATCCAGCAAAAGATTTCCTGAAAACTGCCCTTGTTTCCACATTCCTTGAAAAGTCTTTGTGAAAGGTCACATAACTCAGTTTGAAGATCATTACACTAAGTATTTGGACACACTGACAGAATGCATTACTTTCAAGAAGGCCTCAACAATAACACAGAGAATTCCAGAGTCCTGAAATTTATCTTAAATACATGGATTCACTCCAAATGTAGATGCAGCCTGGCTTGGAATAGCTATAGCAAGGGTTAAGGTGAAACAGATGTAAAATGGTCATAACAAACAGTACAGGAAGATGTGGATGATCTTTAAGAGCCTACAAGTTTTACTATTATGATTTTGCCAGCACTTCTCAACTTATTTTAGTCAGTGGAATTCTTATAATTTTCTCAAGGGTTGAACTGGCTCTGGGTCAGAAAGGACCAGAAGGTCTTCATTCTGTAATTTTGTGGCCACGACCAAAGTCAGGGGAGGCAAAATAGGTAAGCCTCTCTCTCTCTCTCTCTCTAATATGAAAATAATTGCTTTTACTCTTGGAGATCTGGCTTAATTAAACTAATCTGATTTTCTACTGGTAAAGCTAACATTAAAATGCTATTGCTCTGAGCTCTCTAATTATAGAACAATCACGCTTTTTCTTAACAGATACTAAAATCAAATGCTATAATGTTGGATGAGGTCATTGTGAATAGCTTGTTATAATGCCTATTTTGAGGTACCACATGTGTTTCAGTGATGATTATGCAGTGACAGAAAGCAACAGAAAGTTTACTGCAGAAAAAAAAATGAACTGCTACTACAATTAATCCAAACAGATGAGATTCTACAAGCTATTTCCTAAGATGTTCACTGGCTATAACTACCTGTTCTTCCACACAAATTCCTTAACCTCAACCCCTTCCCAATGTCCCCTCTTAGCTACCCCTTCTTCATTTTCTTCCCTGCATAGTCTGAATGCAATGTCCAACCTTTTGATGGATACTCTCACCAGCACTCTGAGCCCCCTTACACCCTTAAACGTCTGCCTATCCATTCTGCCAAGTCACAGCCTAAACAACCATCTGTTCTCTCTACTACTGCTCCTAGTTTGCCAAGCACTGCTGGAGAAATTGTATAACTGCTGATTCATGCCATGACAAATCTGCAGTTCCCAAACTCACCTTGACCTTTAGCACTACTTGGCAATCCTCTCACTCTTGCTTGGTCACCCTTTGCCACTGCTCAGGTGCTATTTCAAACCTCAGGTCATTACTCTTTCAAAGGTTCCTACCATGCTTCCTCAGTTAACAGATGACCTAACAGTGTTCAACTTCCCTTCTTTCTACTTCTACTGGTCAACTATAGCTTCACCCTCCCTACTTCTGTCCCAGAGTTAATGTAGTGTGTCAATGATTCCCTTGTAATACTGGTGTTTTTTTGTTTTGTTTTAATATCTTAAGGTCTGTATACATTATGAAAAGATGAATTCTGTTTCTGTAAGTGATATTCCAGGTTGAAGAAATGGCCATCGGAATGTTAGGAAATAAAAGAAGCCGATTGGCTTTGGCAAAGAGTACATCAGAATAGCAAGTGTTCTTCCACTTTCAATCATTCACAAGCAAGGACAGAAAGGAAGGTGAGTTGGGATGCTGCCTGCCTATTAAATGTTTTAAAATTCTAACATAATTCTGCCAACCAAATGTCACAACATGAAATTTAAAGAGGTCATGCTTTAGTGATCAATGCCATTTTTGTCCTCTACTATTTGCTACCACTTGCCACATATGCAGTCCAAAAAGCTACTACTAATAAGAATTAGTCCACTTAGTTCCTTTTTCTAACCGTGTGGAGTTGGTTCACCCTCATTCAATCCAAATTTTTCATGAGAATTCCTAGGGCAACCAATGTGAATTGTTTGTACTTGGATTATAATTGGTTATATTTACCTGATACAGCTGTTCTAATTTAATGTTACACTAGCTATCACACAAAACTTACAAGTGACACATACATGGTTTAGAAAAAGTATTTGTTGATACTGCATAATGAGAAGTTTTGATCTAGAAGATACTTAGAAGAGATAGGTATCATATCCAACCAGGGGCAGATCCAGGTTTTGTGAAACCCTGAAGTATATATAATTTGGGTGGTTCTCTGTTTCCAAAAAAGAATGCAAAATTATGATTAAAAAAAAAAAACTATGGTAGAGGTCTGCAAAAATGAAGGGCTCTAAAGCTTAAGCTTCATTAGTTTCATATAAATCAGTTTTTTTATATCTGACTGCTAACTTAGGGCATTAAAAAATCCCCATCCCAAATAAACCAAAAATACACTAAAATATGACATGAACCAGGAACATGACATAATATTACATTTCATTCTCATAATAAACCTTTTTATTTATCATTCCCATTTTTACTAAAGTAGTAACTGAAGCTCTGAAAATTTAGTAACTTACAGCTCACAGCCTAGAGTGAAGATGAGACACAAATCAAGATCTGATCAACTAAATCTTGTGTTATTTACACTGCAATACTCTGCCTTTAAGGTTTCCCAAAAGACAGAGGGTTTAAGTTGATTTGGAGACTACACCTAGAAAATGCTTGGAAATGTCAGCTAATGCTTGAAATTACATGACTTAATTCACATTTGAGAACATCACTAAAATTATCCCCCTAAAACTCTGTTTAAAGGGCATGAAGAAACAAATGTATAACTTTGGGGGTTTTCTTCTGCTCATTAAGTGACATAGATAAAAACAGGAAATCCTCGGGTCTAGGAGAAATGTGGTTCTGATAAGGAGAGGAAAGTGGAGGCAGAATCAGAATCTGGAGGTAAGTCAAGAATTACAGTCCCTCAGGGAAGAGCCTGGCTGCAGGAGGACATACTGACGGTATGGGTCTTTCACAGTTATATCCTCTTGCTGCATGTCCGAGATCAGTCTACCTTCCCATGGAGATCTATCGTTTTAAAAAATAGGAAAACAGTGTTATTTGCCACATATATAATATTACTCAATATTATATCTATACCTTGTTATTTGTCAGTTTGGCCTCTATTTTTTAAAACTGTCCCTTAAAGGTATCCTCCCCTCCTCCTAAGACTCCCAGAAGGTAGATAGATGCTTTGTCTTTATCTTTTCTTTACTCACAGAATCCAGCACTGTGCCCTACAGAGAGGAGGCATTGCCATGGAAGATGGTGTTGATGAGTTAGTTTTTATAGGCCACCATTTTCCACCATAAGAGGAATTCTATAATATAGATACTTTGTGATTCTATACTATTCAATCAAAGATTTCAGAGTAAAACTTTTGGTGTTGGTTAAAGCTAAGGTGAGAACTTATCATATATAATTAATAGTATTTTTAGTCAATAAACTGTCACTAATGTTGGAGTTACTTGAAAGACCTGATGATTCTATGGTTGTAGGGCCATTGTGACCTCAAGCTGCAGTTAGAAATCAGTCCAATGCAATAGGAGTTTCAAGAACATCAGCACAAAAATGATGACAACTGAATGGAACAAAAAGGCACATATTTTCAAGAAGACCTCTTTATCTTAAAAGTAGATATTTTCCTTCAAGATGACAAGTACTTCAAGCTCTCCAGGTTCTCACTTGCCCTCAAAAACAAGGTGAGTCTTTGACGGAAGATGCTAAGTAGTAACTATCCAGGAAGGAAAAGAGGGTCTCTATTGACCCAGACTAAAGGCAAATGTCATGGTGTCTCTTCCCACAGAAGTTCCAAAATAGATTACAACTACTTGAAGGAATTGAATGAGGACTTAAAACTAAGAAAGCTGGAACTGCTAGAGATGCAAAAACCTCTTGAAAATAAGAACAACCTCTTGTTCCAGAAGTTAATGTCAAACTTGGAGGAAAAACAAAGAAGGTAATGGTGCCCTACGGAAGAATTCCTAAAGGGAGAAAGCCTGGAGAACTTAAATCCATAGGATTAGCAATGTTTATTTACATTTTTAAAAAAGGTTTATATATCCAGCTACAGAATTTGTAATCATAAAATCAGAATGGCAAGGAATCCTTTATTTTCTTTTAGTAAAATTGAATATGACTCAGCCCTCATCTCACAGGGTTACAGTTGGTGCTCTTTTTCAATAGAGAATCTACCCAAGAAATAGGTAAGAGGCTTTAATATCTTCAGCTTATCATGGTCACACTGATAGCTCCTTATTCATGTTTGTGGAATCACTTTAGAATAGATGGCTCTGCTCTTGCCATGCCAAGCAGTGGAATGGCAATCTTTTCTGGGCCCAGGGTCTGGCTTCTCTAAGCATAGTAGGCAGCTGAGGTCTTAACACTTCACTAAGATACTCATGTTCTTGGGACCCGCCAACTCTGTTTCCTTTGTAGTCTGGGGCAATCTCACCTTAATAGGTCTACTACCTTCACTCTCTACCCTTACCATAAGCATCTCAGGAAGCTCAGATTTTTGGAAAACAAATACCAGACAGAAAGTTGTGATCAAGCAAATCTAGAAACTCAGACTTCTCTCAGTGCAAGGGAACACAAAGTCTTGCTTCTCTGCTTATAATTGGAGAGAAAATAGAACAATGAATATAAACATTACTAATGCCATTAAAGGATGTCTTTTCTCACAGAAGAAAAGACTTGCTATTAATTCAGATTTTGTTAGAAACTTCTTGATGGCTTGGTTCTCTAGGGGCTACCATAAGGATATAAGTTGTTTCCCCAACTAACTCAAATGTCTTTATGTGGAAAAGGAAGATGAGGGAGAAGGACAGTTACAAGGTAGGGAGTAATTCTGGGATTTATCCTGAAGACAACATGTTCTTTGACTGAGCTTCTTCTTCACAGAGGAAAAAGTGCCCCTTTCTACCCCAAAAGTCATAACAGCAAAACATTCTCCTGACACGGTGGAGAGGAGTTTCACTGGCTGTCGAAGACCTGAGTTTTGAGTGTTATAGAACACAGAATCCATTATAGAGCACATAGCTAAGAAAATTAGGAATGGAGCCAACCTATAAGGACCTGCTATGTCCAGATGGACTTTCATAACTCCCGTGACTTCAGGCCCCATCTCACTTCCACGGTAGAGTACTTTCTGACTGGTTGCAAAATATTGATATTACTCTCTAGGAAGTGTTATCATCTCTCTCTTCTAGTCTGCAGATCATGAGGCAGATCATGGCAGGGAAGGGGAGTGAAGAATCCTCAGTCACGGAGCTCATTAAGGAAGCAGAGGAGATGAAGCAAAATCTGGTAAGGGAATGGCCTCCTGAACAGAGATCAGTTTCATTGCTGCTGTCAGATGTGGAAGGAAAGACAGAATGCTCATCGCTAGTATCCTATGCTTCAACACTTATACCTCCTTGATCTACAAAGTCCAGGATGATCCAAAGGAAGTCAGACACAATGTTGGGTTTGACTTTTTTAAAAACTGTTCATCTAGTAGGTAATGAAAACAAGCACATTAACCTTCATATTTCAGGAGGAATAGAAAACACCTACCAAAATAAAATAGTTTGCTCTGAAAGACTCTTATAAGAATTTTAAAAATCAACAATGTAAAGGATCTGTAAAACTAGAAATTAGTAGTCTTAGCTCCAGAGAAATTGCCATGTGATAAGAATGTTTAAAATATTATGTGTGAGGAACTCATTTCTATTGATACCATACCATAATTACCATAATTGAAGTTATTCAAAATTGTTATTTTTTTTTATTGTTGTCATCATCGTCCAACTCATCTCTTAAGTTCCTGGGCTAGGCTCATTTATTGCTTTCTTCTGTGATTGAATATGTCCCTGTACCCCTCTTCCCCTATTACTTAATAATTTCTTCCAATTTCACTTTAATGATGGACAAACACATTTCTGTTTGTTTGATTCTCCCCCACCCTGCAACAGGAAAGGAAAAACAAGATGCTTCGGAAGGAAATGGAGATGCTATGGAACAAGGTATGCCTCTAGGGATCTCTTGAAAGTATTGTCGTACAGACCATGATGCAAAAAACTTCCCTTTCCTCTGGTCCTTGTCCTCATTTTTTTCATGTCCCTACTTACACTCATGCCTCATTCCAATTCATTCTTTGCACGGCAGCCAAAGTGATATTTTTAAAACAATCAAATCATATCATTCTTCTTATGAAAACCCTTTACAGATGCTCCTTATTGTGGCATAATGTGGCTCCTGTTTACCTCTCTCGTCTCCTCTCATAGAAGTCCTTCCCTCCCACGCTGGCCTCCTTGTGGTTCCTCAAATATGCCAAGGCTTTTCCTATCTCAAGGCTTTTGTTCTTGCTTTATCCCTGGCCTATAATGGTATTTTCTTAGGGCTGGTTCATTCTCATCCTTCAGGTCTCTGTTTAAAAGTCACCTCCCCAGGGAGGTCCTCTTTGTTCACTCCATCAAAAATAGGGCAACCCCTGCCCCTTCTTTCTACTATACAACTCTCCTCATGTCCTCCATAACACTTTTTATAATATAACATTATTACTATTAGTTTACTTGTTTTTTTTGTCTACCTGCACCCCCTCTGGAATAGCAGCTCCAGTGTCTTGATTGTGTTATCCATGTCTGAATCCCTAGCACATAGTACAATGCTTAGAACACAGTAGGCAATCAATAAATGTAAATTGAATGAATGCATACCTAATTCAAATTCTCCTATAATTTTGCAATAAGTGTTTAAGATAACAATAGCAGGGCCTTTTGCTGGAAAACCAGGCAGGGGTAGAAACTGCTTTGTGGACTAACTCCTTTGTATCTGAGTGCTTTTTCAGACTATGAGACCAGAAAAGCAGGTTGTGTCTTGTGATAAAAACAGGAGTGTCATATGATTTCTGACTGCTTTTTTTTTTGTCTCACCTTTCCACAAATAATCAGGATACCATCAAGCCTTGCATCTTATACTGAGATCTGCTCCTAGTTCTCAGCAGCAGCTACAAATCAGTTCTATGAATTGTCCGAAGCTTTAGTTCCCGACTTCCTGAGTCTTTGTGACAGGAAATGTGCCAGCACAAATCCTCTATCAAAATCCAGCTTTTCCAGAGCTCCCAAAAGACTTTTTATAAGGGATGGCCATATGACTTAGCTTGTGATTGACTTTCCCTACACATATTTTTAGACAGTGAGAAATGGAGATAGCACAGCATGCCTGGTGGTTAAGAACATAGGCTTCAGAGTCTGAGAAATCTGGTTCAAACTCCAGCTCTGTGCTTTCCTAGCTACGTGCCCCCAAACAAGTGACTTAGTCTCTCCAAGCCTCAGATTTCTCATCTGTAAAATGGAAATAAAATAGTCTTCTGAAGATTAAAGGAGAATGTTTGTAACGTAGCAGTGTAAGTAAATAGCTTATGGTAGTGACTGGTATATAATAAGGGTTCAGTTAATAGTTGCTATTATTATAAGGTAAACTCAAGGGACCAAATGGAAGAGCTTGCTCTATTCTGAACCCCCTTTGCTAGTTCACTTTTCACGTTGGGCCCTGAGCGTTTGCTGACTGGTAGGAACCAAAATCCTTGACCCATATTGGCTTTCCATTTCCCTTACTAATTCCTGCTAATTTAAAGCTTTGCCAAAATGTCTCTCTACAGACATTCAACACAGAAGAACTGAGTGATCAACAAACAATACCGCAGATGAAAAACACAGCAAACCTGCAGGATGAAAAGGCAAGTAGACTTCATGGTATTCGAATTGAAAGATTGTTGATGCCACAAAGCTGGAAACAGCCTGTTGACAATCAGGGCTATTTTGGGTAGGCAGATAGGAAGGATTTGGGCCTTTAGGATATCTGCTAAGACATTGCACTTGTTTCCTGGGACCTCCTATTCCTTCAGCTCTCTTCTTCCACCCTAGGCTCCCCAAACCTCCTCATTGCCTAGGAAGACTGAGAATGAATCGGAGACATCATACACAGAGAAAGTGAAGGAGATAAGAAAGGTAATACGAACTTTCTGAATGGCATTGGCTTTTAGAGCTGACAGATTCGATATCTTTAATGCAGCAGTAATATGCCTAAACTATAGTGTGCTCCTGAACTGATGCAGAAATTTATAGATCTGATTCCCTTGTGATATTGTATTTGAGTCAAAGTGACACTGCAGTTTCTGGGAAATCATGTTAGCTAGGGCAAAGTGAGAGAAGCTGTGCCAGCAATGACAACTTCACAATAGCTCTGTGACATCAAAACACTTGTTAATTTGTTTTTGAACATTTATTTCGAGGTATTATTGCTTGTATATTATCTTCTCTCAGCCAACTCATCTGTAGAAAACGATCCTATTCATTTAGATTTTAACTTTTGGAGAGTGGATTGTGCAGGTGAGGCCAATTAATAGGACTGTGCAATTGAAACCAATTTATTAGTGAATCTATGACACCATAATTTTACTATAAAGTTTTTGCAGCATATTGAGAAAACTGATTATTGATCTCAATTTACTTTGTCACCCAGAGGCTCTTTCTTCCACCAGGAAAAGCAACAGAAGAAAATAGAATGGGTCAGGTATCAGGAACAAGCCAACAATGTTCAGGTATTCATGTCTTCCCAGATTGGATTTGGGTTACAACTTAATTCATACAATATAAAGGCTTTTAGCTTCATAAATTAAGCCCAATCCCTTCATCTCAATTACAACTGTCCTGCTAAAAGAAATACTATACGGGGAGACAGCTGGAGAGAACCATGTCCAGCTTCACCATGAGTAACTTGGGGTAAACAGCACTTTTTCTCATGGTCTTGATTTTGTCCTCTTTGAAGTGGGAAAAAAATCACAATACTTTCTCCCCAATTTTTAAAAACTAAGCATGATGGGATCATTTTTAAACTTCAGAATAAAAACGATTCAGGTGACAGTGGTTTTAGAGAAGCCAATTATAGTATATGAGTAGTTTTGAAAAATGTTCTCTTATAGAATGACTTTAATGGAAAAGTGATTGAGCTCAGAATTGAAGCCTGGAAGAACTACCAGAAGGCCAATGACCTGATATTATCACTGTACTTACAGCCGAATTTTGAGCGAAAGCAGGCATTTTTTTAATCTTCTTGGATCCCAAGGAGGTAGGTACAGTTTCAAAGGTACATCGTTTGAGGTTTTGTTTTGTTTTACATTAGAGATCCCATTACAGGTAAAGTGATCAACACAATGTCTGGCACATAGTAAGTTAAATGTTAATAGTGTTATAATAAATGTTATCACTATCATCATCATTATTATTACTCAGAAGCTCTCATTGGAAGGTAGAGATTCCTCTGGAGGAGATAAAATTTTCTTTTGTAATAACTAAGTAATATATTATGTACTTAACATATACAGTTGATACATAGTTGGCACTTGATAAAATATTATTTTCCTCCCCACCCTTCCCCTCTCCCAGGACGTAAAGTAGTTTGATTTCATGAATCTTACTGGCATAGACTCTGCTACTTCAGAACAGAAGGCCAAGGAGATAGACATCTGACAATGGTTGTGAGTTTCACCGATCCAGATATTCCTCTGGGAGTTTCAGCATTTTCCCACAAAGAATTTATGGCATAGGTAGAGGAAATCATATAGTTTTCCATAAAAAAGAGAATAAAGGAATGGTTGCTGAGGGACAGGAGAAAAAAGTTCTTACGTTTTCAGGGATCTAAAGATCTGAATGCTGTCTTTTAAAAAAGAAGCATAGAATGAGAAATCATGGCTACGGCATGACAATTTTTTTTATCAGTATCAATATCAGTAATGTGTGTCTCTAAGTTTTTCTCAATCATATTCCATATAGGACTTGAACAGTTTACAAAATAACACATAGCACATAGGATTAAATAAATAGATGAATACATCAATGCAAAAGGAAAATAATTTGAAGACAGGTAAATATGTGAAAATGCATAATACAAATACTACATAGTTGGTAGAGGCAGGCTTCAAACTTAGTTCTGGATTTTCCAGAAAAAGAAACATGAATTTATGGGGCCCACAAAATAACAATCACCAATTGGTCAGGAGACCCATAGCTTTTATTGGTACTGAGACCGAAGAGAAATTTCTTTCTAGCTCCTTATCACGGGGACAGGGCACTCTGTGCATTATAACATTATAACAGTGTCCACATGCAAATGTGGGACCACCTGGTCTGCCAGCTGCCGCCTTGCCCACCCCGGTCCTCCAGCCACTGCCTTGCTTTGAGTCCTCTCTGCCTGGCTGCCTGTCTCTGCCCTTCCTCCCCGTCTGGATGAATGTTTCTTCTTTAATTCCTTGGTTGTCAGACTTCCATACAGTTTGATTTTCTGTCAGTTCTGGTTGTTTTTTGTTTTTAAATTTGTTGTTGTTGTTCTTTTGGTTGTGTGAGGAGACACAGTGTATCTACCTATGTCTCCATCTTGGCCAGAAGTCTCCTATAATAGCTAGTGTCCTCAACAATATTTCCAAAATGAATTCAGAATATAAATTTCCTAGGCTATTTTATCTGTTACTTGGCACCACCTGATAAGAAATTATTAATTTGAAATTTTAAAAAAATGATGAATCAGCTCAAGATGGTTTGGTCCAGGTACATAGTACTCTGTTGGTCTTGACTTGATCCATAAGTAAAATTTAGAAAATCTGGAAGACTGAATGGACTACCTATCCTTCAGGCAGTGTTCCATTCGTAATTTTCATTTAACTGTTGTTTTGATAAGAATTGGATGCAGAAATTTTGAGGTTTTCTCCAATAAGAACCTGAAATACCACAGAAGCTATTGAGATACAAATGAAAATGATAGAGGAAAGAAGGGTTATGAGGAGGACAGTTTCATTTAAAATTAGTTGAGGGTCATCTGAGGGATCCATAGAATAAGGGGCCAAAATCCTTTTAGTTTCAGATTCAATCAAGCCAAAATTAGTAATGAATGAATGATTCCATTCAATTTGATCATCTCAGTTTTGGGTTTGTTTTTTTTTTTTTTTTGCTTTTTTGTTTTGGCTTGCTAGCAAAACTTTGAGTCTTTGAACTTTGAACTAGTACAGATCAACATCATTTTTTCTCTTTGCTCTTCTTATGCTGCTGGAGAACTGATAGGGCACCAAACTGTTTAGTTACTGCGAACGACTGTGGCCACAAGCATGAGTGATCCACTGTTCCTGTGTTTTATTGATTGTGCATTCATTGAGCATGGGTTACAGGCCAGTTTCATTTTATAATACACACATATACAAAATCTTTAGGTTTGTTTGAGCTTAAGTGGGTCTGAAATCTAAGTCTTAGAGTTTGGTTATATTGACCTATTTATAAGCTAGTGTTTGATTATTTAAAAGTAAACAAAAGAAACATCAGTTTTCTTTATGTTAAAATTATTACTGACAGTGATATACCAGGAGATAGTTCATTGGTGCTCAGCGCTTCCCAACCTTTGTGTCCGTTAGATTTGCTTATTCAATATTTTTTGTTTAGTTTGTCTTTTTTAATTTCTTAAGTGTATTATCTGAAAATAATATGTATATATTACTGCTTTAAATGAAATTACAGTGTACTTATTCACAATAGAAAGTTAACTTAATAGTAAGAACACAGAAAACAAAATTTTTATATTCAAACAAGATTTTGAAGTCTGAGGTATGTTTTATCTTAATTAGGAAATGAGATTAGCAAGATGTAGAGAGTTTTAAAGAAATCCAGCAACAAACTAAAACTTTCTCCTTGATGACATGAAGTTTGAGAGAAGTGAAAAGAGAATTTTCCCCACTGTGACTTACAGTATTTAATGCATCTAGCACCTCCTATTGTAGATCTATCTCACTTGCCACCTAAATCATCTCACCATCAAATTTTAGGAAATAGCCCTGGCTGGTGTGGCTCAGTGGATTGAGCGTGGGCTGGGAGCCAGGGGGTTCCGGTTCGGTTCTCAGTCGGGGCGCATGCCTGGGTTGCGGGCAGGGTCCTCAGTGGGGGCCATGTGAGGGGCAGCCGTGCATTGCTGTTTCTATCCCTCTCTTTCTCCCTCCCGTCCCAACTCTCTAAAATATAAATAAATAAAATCTTTTAAAAAAATTTTAGGAAATAGTAATTTAATGTGAAAAGCACTAGGTTGAGTCAGATATATGAGTTGAAGGCCTTACTCTGAGGCTAACCAGTTAAATAACGTGGGAAAGTCATTTAGTTTCAGTTTTTTCTTTATATAAAATAACCACAACATATTATAGAGCATGTTGAAAACATATGGTTTTTTTTAACCCTCACAATGACTGCATGGGGTAGTTATAGAGCAAGAAACAAGTAGAGAGAAGACAGGCTTCTGACCCCATAGCCAAAGTTCATCTCCTAGAATACGCTATAAAGTGGCAGTATTAAAGTATGTGATTTCTCATGACTCCTACACTTCTACAGGCTATGAGTTGAGTTGAATCTTATCACTTGTTTAATGTATAAATTTCCAAATGAAGAATCATACGTGCTAAGATTTGTTCAGTAATCAAACGGTTCCAAAACAGCTTGACAGATATGTAATTCTGCATTTAGCCCAGTAGGTGGCACCAATCACGTCCAGCTGTCTAGTCCACAAATCCTGGTAATTCAGGAAATACTGTGGGAGAGATTGGCCTTCTATTTAGGACAAAATGTGTTACATTTATATATCAAATGAAAACACACTCACACACACACACACACACACACACACACAAAACTACTGATGTTTTGTGCCATGCTCTGTGGCACTGATGTGTATTACTGGCAGCCTTGAGTAGGCCATATTAAACTTGGTATTTGGCTTCACAATCCTTACCTATTACTCTACTCCCTCCATTCCAGAAAACAGTCGCTGCCCACTTCCTCCACAATCCCGACTGGGTTTGGGACACTGAATTTAAAAAATCAGGCAATTGTATAAGATGTAGTAAATTTTTGAAGGTTGAGTATTCAGTGCTTAATAGTGTTCCTGTATAATGTTTCTTCTCCTCTAGTTTCAAAAGAATTGAATTTCACAATTTGTCTTAAGGGAAGGTGAATTGTAAGTTTGGACATACCTCCCAGCAAGTCAGGGTACTGACCCTTCTGTTCTAGTCATTTCCAAGTAGAGAGAACCCCTACTCCCACATCAACTGTCCTGTGCGCTGGTTGGCTGTGTCTCAGGGGTGTGACCTGTTTGGTTGGCAAAATCCAATTCTGTGTTAATAATACTGACTTTGTTACACTTCAAGCAAACACTACTTGCAAATTCCCTTGAGGACCGGGTTACAGTATTACCCTTGCAGGCTTATCTGTTTAGCATACTGCCATACCTAGTCTTAGAGAAGAGAAAAACATGTTTATACATAGGGTAAAGTCTTTCCTTTTGGTCTTCCCAGAAATCAGTCACATTTGAAGGGATTTACTGCCCCACCAGAGTAAAATTACAATCTGAACCGCGATGTATGGCAGACCTTCCCTGGCTTCAGTAGAGTTGAGAGAACAATTCGTGGCCTTTGGCAGTCACCTATCTTAGAGAACACGAAGTAATCTTTAAATTCAGCCGAATTTCCCATCATTCATGCTGGTGTATAAAGAAGAGGTTTATCTTTAGTAATAATAGAAGTGGTGATAAGACATTTGATTCTGACAGCCTTGCTTTTCTCTCCTCTAGCCCTCCTCAAACTCTTAGCATTTCCTTGAGCTCTTTTCAGAAGCTGAAGGTTGGATGTGAATATTTTGCTATATTTATAAATTCAGATGAAAAGTCCAGTGAGGTGGGAAATGAATACTCTTGAGACCTTATTTATTCTATAACTCCCTCTGTTCTGAAAGCAAGTCATTTTTCCCAGCTTTTACCTTTACTTCACTTTAGTATTATTACTCTTCCTGATGGCTGAAATGCACTCCAGCAGGTGCTGTTGAAAGGAAAATAGTAGTGCCAAGCTAAATGCTGAAAGGCAGTGGTGAAAACCCACAGCTAACTTAAATCTGGGTCCTTGATAAATAGCATTGTTCTCACAGAATTTTTTAAGCTTTGAGGCAACTTGATGTCCAAGTTAGGTTTATGGCATTACTAGATTATGAAGTTAATTTCTAAACTTGGTCATTCTTTCACTTCATATGAAACCCCACAGAATTCCAGGAGGATAACAAAAATCCTCTTTCAAAAATGTAAATTTTAACAATTTTTTAAAAAGTAAACTGTACCTTTATTAATATTATTAATATTATAAGTATTTCAATGAGTGATAATAGATTCAAAACTTTTTGCATCACACACTCAGGAGAGCAGCAGGATGTGTGGGATGGCGTTATCGTGTTTAGCAAATAGAAAGTGGATGCCCCATTAAAATTGAATTCTAGATAAACTATAAATTTCAGTATAACTATGTCCCAAATACTGCATGAGACACACTTACATTAAAAGTTATTTGGTGTTTATTAAAATCCAAATTCAACTAGGTGTCCTATATTTTAGTCTGGCAACACTAACCTTGGACAGATTCATTACAGAGCCTATTTAGCACCCTATAATTTTCCTTCTCTCCTCTTTTTTTTCCTCCCCCTTTTGTTGCCTCCCTTCTCCTGCTCTATCTCAGCCCATGCCTGTTATTCTCTCTGCCTCCTCTTCCTCCTCCCCACTCCCACCTTTATCTTCGATTTCTTCTTCACTATTCACAGTTAGCCATTTTTGTGAATTATATGCCTGGGTTATCGGAGGGTGTGAATATATGTGTATATATGTGAATTAACATCACATTTCTTCATTTAAAAGTTGTTTTAGAACTACATGTTTTAGCCTCTCGAATAAAATTGTTTGCACGTAATATTCAATTATTTTTTTCCCACTGTGGGACATGAGCTCTCAAAAAAGGTTCATCACTCCAACTTTAAATACTGTTTGATAGACTTATTTTCTAAAACAACAATAAGAAAATCCATATTAATGCTAAAAGTCAGTCCTACAGTCACACAATGATATAACACTGTGATGAGGCTTAATAGCCTTGCAACTCAAAATAAAACTAATTTTTTGATTTGTTTTCCTCAAAGTAAGCTCTCATTTTCCTAATGTTTCCCTTCAGGTACTATGGGCACTACAACTATGGGCAGAGCAACTACGGGAAAAAATGAATCTAATGTGGTGAGAATTACACTCATTTTCAAAATCACTTTAAAGTCTTGAAAAGTTGTAGATTTTTGGTATGCATTTGTTAATGTACATTCTAATTTAATCTTTTTAGGGGATTTGCAAAGTAAGTGCCAGGGCACTTGATATTGTAGCTGTATTTTTTTTTTCTTCTTTTTTTTTTTTTTTTTTTTCTTTTCTGCTTCAGAGAATCCTGGGATCAAAGACCTATACAGAACAACAAAGAATTAAAGGAAGTCAGTTTGATGATGTAGGAGGGAGGCTCTTTCTTCTGAGGTCACTGCCAGATGAATGAATCTCTGAAGGATTGAAGGCTTTCACTCCATTTGCTTGTACAGATTTAAGGACTAGGCATAGCCACTTGTGTTCATTAAAATCTCTCAGACCTTTGTTTTAGTACTGTTTCCCCTCTCATTCCTCACCAAAATGGGTGGAAATGCCAATTAGATGCTCGTCCTTAAGCACTTTAGGAATTTAGTCCTTTAGGGATTATAAAACAGCCTCTGATTATTTTGATAGCTTTTGATTTTGAAATGACTAGATTCAAACCACATTGTATATTAAGACTGTAAAAAACTGCTCATCTTCATCTCTGAAATGTTTAATTCTGGGCAAATACATCAGTGGCAAATGAATACAAGTAGGCACAAAATAAGGAAAATTATATTCCACAGGCTCCTCTTACCCTCTCACCAACCACATCCGACTGCCCCGTTGATTCTGCCTCCTAGTTATCTGTTCCTTAAATATCTTCTACCCTCCCAGTCCCGCTGCTTCAGTTCAGGCCCTCTTTCCTGCCTAGGTTACCACAGCCTCTTAATTGGTTTCCCTGCTTTCAGTCCCTCTAATTCATCTTCCACAGCCCCACTGAAAGTCTCTTTTCTGAAAAAGAAATGAGATCATGTCACTTCCCACTGACTTTAGTGTAAAGTCCAAACTCATTCACAGACCATATAATAATGATTTGCCTTCTACCTATGTCCCCAGGTTCCTCTTTCACTAAAACCCTTCCCCATGCATCCTACATTGAACTCTGCGGAACTATTTGCGGTTCCCGTGATGCATCATGAGTACTATTATCTCCATACCTACGCACAAAGCTGTTCCTCTGCCTGAAAGATTCTTCTTTCCTTGTCTGCTTGACCATTGCCTGCTTGTCCTAAGGGTTGAGTCTGGTGCCCATCTTTTATCCCAGTAATTCTCAACCCAAGCTGTGTATTAGAATCTCCTCGGGAGCTTTTAAAAATACCAATTTATTGGGCCCCTGTCCAGATCATTTAAATCATGATCTCTGAGGAACATGGCAAGAGCATCTACATTCTTAAAAAGCTCCCTGGGAAATTCTTAAGTGCAGCCAGGTTTGAGAATCACTGTTCTAGGCTCTCTGACTTCTATCACAGTACTTAATGAATTATATTGCAATTATTTGTTTACCTAGTTATCTCTCTCACCAAATGGTGAGCTCTTTGAAGCCCAGGACTATGTCTTGTTCTTTTCATTTCTTCAAAAAGATTTTAATTTATTTAATTTTAGAGAGAGGGAAGGGAGGGAGATAGAGATAAAAACACTGATGTGAAAGAAACATGGATTGGTTGCCTCCCACACACACCCCCAAAGGGACCAAACATCCATTGGTTGCCTTCCACACACACCCCCAAAGGGACCAAACATCCATTGGTTGCCTCCTACACACACCCCCAAAGGGGCCCCCAGGTATGTGCCCTGACCAGGAATCAAACCATCAAGCCCGCGACCTTTCACTTTGCAGGATGAGGCCCAACCAAGTGAGCCACACAGGTCAGGGCCATCTTTCATTTTGACCACCTAAAACAGTGCCTGGGATTTGACAGAGGCTCAGACATTGCGTAATGCCACAGAAAGTTAATTGCAAAGTCCCAGGTCTCTTGACACCCTGTCTTATGTCAATATACTACTATCGGATCACACTGTAGTCCCTGAGACCTTCCGATTTTTTATTTATTCTGCATAGGTATCATTAAATTTCTCTCTCATGTCAACATGGGGAAAGTTGATTTGTTATAAAACTCTTCATAACCTGTAGGAATCCCTTTTAGATTCTACTAATTTAATTCTACTAATGAGCAAAGCAAGCCACAATTAAAAATCTTTCTCCCTAAGTCAATTTAAATTTTAAAGGTGTATTTTAAAGTGTATTTTCTTAATGTACTTTTGGACTAGAAAAGTTAATACAAAATCATGAAATTTGGACTTTAGAAGGGACTTCAAATAAGCATAAAATTTCTTCACAGAAGAGGGAACTGGAGTTTAGGTATGTTGAAAGGATATCCAAAGTTCCACAGTTAATTGGGGCTGTTAACAATTAATCCGATTACCACAGCCAATCTACCTCATATTTTGCCTCTCTTGACCGCAAAAGTAACAGGCCTTGAATCCCTGAGATTATTAGTTTTGTGTTCTACCAACTGAGTTAGCTGAGTGACATTCTGTTTTAAGAGTTAGCAGTCCTGAGAGATTTTCCAAGACAATTGGTTTAGACAGAGAAATGAGAACAAAAATGAGGAATATAAAATCTTACTGTACCACTGACTATCTTGAACAAATCATTTAATCTCAGGGCCTTAGATTCCCAATTTAAAAATCAGATTAAAAGATCACCATCTGAATGTTCAAAATTATGTGTTGTTTTTTTAACCCCTTCAATGGGTTTTGATGAGTATCTGACATTTATTCCTTATCTTTTGAACTATATTGCAATTATTTGTTATTGTTATTCATTAACTAATGCATGAAATAAGCTAGTTTACTTGCTAGCAGAGACTTAAAACTTCTTGAAAAATGAGTCATTTACCATCTTCAAAGTATTGAAATTGTATGTTCATTATCAGTCAGGCTTATCACCTTTCTTCAAATACTCTAAATCTTTCAATTTCTTCAAAACACAAAACTGAACTATTGTAGCTTTTAATTCTACTTTGTTTTTTAAGACTTAATTTGGACTCTGATTATTACCTATGTGGCAGTGCAAAGATATCAGCTAGGTAGGCTGGCTAAGCATGGATGTCTGCAATTTGATAAATCCACTATATGGATCTCCGGTTTGTATGAACAGATTTGTTTGGTTTACTTACCCACCAGATCAGAGACTCATTCAAGCCACTCCAACTCCCAAGAGAGTCACTGACAAACCACATTAATTTAAATTACGGAAAGGGCTGTACTTTCCAATGAGGTTAGAATATGTCTGTTTAGGGCATCCCGCATCTCAGAATCAAATTACTACGGAAACTGAATTACTAGTCAGAAAGTATTGGTGGAATTGAAACGTCATTATTATAGTTTTATTTATACTCATAATATTCCAGTTATGTTTTTCTGAGAATAGAGCTGCTGATACCCTTGCCTGTACTTGGGGAAACACTTTTCAATTTTAAGTTCAATTGAAAAAAAACTCTGTCCCATCAGCAAGACATTTACAAACATAATGTTGGGTAGTTTTACTTTTGTGGCTTATTTAATTTTATCTTGACTTTCTAGCTATTTATGAAATACTTGCTTACATTTCACCTCCCACAGTTACCTTTTTGCAATGACCTCAAAATGATTAGTAATGTTTGTCATACACTTCTTTCCTAAATGAAATAAGACCAATACTTTCATCTTTAGTATAGAATAGCAGGCATCAAAGAGGACAGGTGACAGTATGAAATGTCATGCCTTACACTTTTAGACTGACGCAGAAAATCCAGCTTTAGTATGGTCAGAATGAACTATGGCCACCTTAGGTGGTATCTTTTACAGGCAGAGGCTTCTGCAATCTGTTACACACCAAGGCAAATCTCTAACGGCCCCTCTGGCACCTTGGGAGGGATCTGCATTGCTAGCAATTCAAAGTCCCCATTGCTTCATATGGTCTGCATTTAGTCATCAAATATTAGGAAATGGGAAGAGAACAGGTTCTGCATTTGAAAGGGATACTCGCTCTGCAACCAGTCAATCCCATATGAGATGCACAAGCAGACAAATATGGTATGTAACTATTACAGGATAAAATGAGAATTTTCACAACAACTGCTTCCTTCACAAATTCATTTATACTTCCTAACATTTCAAACTTTTACTTAAGGTTCATTTTATGCTAAAACTCTGTATAAACATCCCATAAATCATATTTTCTCCAATTATTAGTCAACCTGAGAGAAAATGAGATTATTTAGGTTAACAAACTACCATATTTTGCCACATATAATGTGCTCCCATGTATACTGAACACCTACATTTTTGGTCCAAACTTTCAGGAAAACAATCTTTCATTTTAATTTTTAACTGAATTATTTATTTATTTATATTTAGATGCTTGGTTTTTTGTATTATAAAGGAATTTTAGCATTTATTTTTGAACATATGGATATCATTATTGCTTTCTAGAGTTACACTTTTAATGCATAAGCATAAAATAAGAAAACATTTATATAGATATGGAATTAGTACTACCCACATAAAATGCAAATCCTTATTTTTCTCTCAAAAATTTGAGCAAAAAAGTGCACATTATACACAGCAAAATATGGTAATTTTCTTTGTGTATATTGCTTTTATAGAGACAAAACTAATTTTCTAGGGGAGCTGGGCTTTCAGTTAAGTTTGATGACCTGGGAACCAATTAATAATAATTTAAGAAAAGCACAATATTTTTGATTTTCTAAAGAGTTCACATAACTTTAATTGATGTCAGTTAAGTTTGGAACTGTCTTTCTTGACTTGTGTGTACTGAACACTAAGAACTGAAGGCCTTGTAAATGGGGCCCTTTTAAGAAATCAAATAGCTTCTGGGTACTTAATGTTACTTTTCCACTTAACAAATGTCAACCTCCTTTCCCTTATCTAATAATTCTTTCCTCTCCTAGCAAATTCTGTCCTCCTTCCTTATAGTCTACCCTTTCTTTGAATTAAGGGTAGAGAAATACCACTGCTTTCTTTAGAAATTAAATTTTTTTGTTCCTGGTCTTCTTCTTTTACCAGATAAGCAGCCATATAAATAAGTAGTGACCTTGTACATTTGTAAATTGTCAGAACACATATGGAATAGTTTCTCTATCTTATGAATATTAACATGAGATCATGTGGATGATATTAAAGGTATAAATTAGAGCCCTCAGAAAAGAATGAAATCTTTAATAATGGTGGAGAGAGATGGGTCTCTGTAAGAAGAGTTGAATTATCTGCTAACCTATCAAGGTGCTAGCCTTACATATAGTAGCCAGATCCATCTTCCCTCGCTCTTAGTTCATCTTGTAGGGGATAGTTCATCTCCATCCTCTGGGTGAGTACATGATCAAGGCCAAACCAATTAAAAAATGCCACTCCTGTTGCCTTAGTAAGTTCTTTGGGGATCAGCACATGACCTAAATCTAGGTTCTCAAGGTTTTGTCTCAGGACACCTTTACACTTTAAAAATTACTGCGGACTCCAAAGAGCTTTTGTTTATGTAGGTTGTATCTATTGATATTTATATATTAAAATGTTTTTAAATATAAAAATATATAAGCAAAAAATATATATATAAGCACATTCCATTAGCTATCAGAGTGATGATATTATACATCATGTAGTTTCTGGAAAATTCCACTATATCTAAAAAGAAAATGAGAGTGGAAAGACAAATAATGCCTTTTCGTTACTGTGAAAATATTTTTGACCTTTTAGATGCTCTGCAAGGATGTTGGGGTGTCCAGGTCCCCCAGAGAGATTAAAAAACTACTGATCTAAATGTTAGCCTTCAGAAACCAATACTGTCTTCACCATTATGTACAAAGAGTCAATGTGGGAATTAACAAAGAACAAAGCATAGCTGAAAGATGGCATCTTGTTGACGTGGTTTGAGATCCTGAAGCTAGCCAACCCTGAAGCTTTACTCATGCTTGGACTTCCTAGCTTCATGAGCCAATGAATTTCTTTTGTCTTAAACTAGGATCAGTGAGTTGGAACCAAAAACATCCTCATATATCCGATTTTCTGGATGGGAACCTCAGAGGAAGAGAGTAAAGGTGGGAAAAATACAAAAGACAAGGGCACAAAATAATTATTCAAGCAGCGATCTGCACAGAACAAATAGAATATCAAAAGTGCAAGGAAAGTTCATTTTAAACATGGAATACACTGGAAAACATCGTCCTAGCTGTTCCCAAATCAGTGCCATCAAACTCCACAGGCAACTGAGGTGGCTCAGCCTCACTTCACCAGAAAATAACAAGGGCATAGAACTGAAAGCGAAATGTGAATTTCATTAGTAGGAATGAATAAATTTACCTCATTAGACTTTAGAAAATTCTAATCTAGAAAACTACTTCTAGGGGGAAAGCATTAGGCTACTTAGGTCAAATATTAAACATTTGTCCAGCACTCTCTATGGAGCTGCATTTTCTCTAAGAGTGTGTTTAATTTCTAAATCCCAGCTTTTAAAGAATCCTTTAAACCGCCATTTCTGATAAGCTGAATTTTCTGTTTTCATGGCTATACACAGCCCATACTGGGTTTGAATAGTGACCCTCAAAATTTCATACCCGCCCGGAATCTCAGACCGTGACCTATTTGGAATAGGGTCTCTGTAGATGTAATTAGTTAAATGAGGTCATGCTGGATTACTGTGGTCCCTAAATCCAGTGACTAGTATCCTTATAAGAAGGGCGCGTGAAAATACACACAGAGAAGGTCATGTGAAGATGGAAGCAAAGATTGGATAGAGCTACAAGCCAAGGATTGCTGACACCAGAGGCTAGCAGAGACAAAGAATTCTTCCCTAGGACCTCCAGAGGGCGCATGGCTTTGGGATGCCTTGATTTTGAACTTCTGGCCTCCAGTAATGCAAGAGAATAAATTTCTGCTGTTTGTGCCAGCCAGTTTGTGGTCCTTAGTTACAGCAGCCCTAGGAACTAATACACTAATTCAGCCAGTCTAAAAATTAATCTTGACTATAACCAAGCTTCTTTTGGGGAAAATAATAGGTTAAAAGTAACCGAAGTTTTATCTTGTACCCATTTTTAATTTTTTTAAAAAATTGAGTTAAATACACATTAAATTTTATTAATGGTTTAATTTACCATTTTTGTCATTTTAAGGTGTACAATTCAGTGGCATTGAGTATTACTTTCAAAATGTTGCTTGCACCCATTTTAATCCACTCAGTTTTAGTTGTGGCCATTAGCCAAATGGGAAAGAGACAGTGAAATGAGGCTTAGAGAAAGAATAATTCATTATCAAATTTGTTCTTGCTCACATCTGGTGCTAGTGAGGAGAATCTGACCACGGAAAAGTAAGTAAGCTTTTATCTTGTTTATATGGAGATTGTGATTAACCACAGGAAAACTGACATGTTGACACCAGAGGACTAAGTGTAAATACGCCATTACTGGAAAAAACTCCAACTTCATTCAGTAATTCACCTCTACTGATAAAGTTGCATCTTCATAATGAAAACCATTATGAAAGTCAGATGTTTACCTTTTATGTTAACTCAGTTAATGTGAACTCCTACTATAGTTTTCAATATTAAAACTTTTAAGAATGGAGAGAATAAATTCCTAGGCGGTTTTCATTCTCTACATACAAATTCTTTCACTTTCACTCTGGTTCTCCCTCCCACCATGTTTTTGAGACATTTGTCTGTATTTAGAAATGCTCCTCTCTTCCCACCTTCCAGAAAATGTTCTTTGTTGTATCACTTGATTCAAGATGAATTTTGAAGAAATGTTGCATTGTAACAGGAGTAAAAAAGCATGTGCATACTGCCATATTCAATAACCAGCAATCAGAGAAAAAGGTCACATTAGACAGTAAGGTCACTGGGTTTCTCCTGTGTAAACTTGGTTACAGCTTGCTAAATTCGGCAGAGATTAATACACTTGAGGAAATTTGTTGGAAGACAAGCATACATTATAATTGTCCAGTTTAGTTCTACTAGTATCACTTTTTTCAGAAACCTTAGTAGGTTTAGCAAACAAACCTCCATATACTTTACACGGTTTAATTCACATTAACCCTTTCTAATTAAATTTTGATGTTTACCACTACTACGTTTATACAGAAAGCCCCTCGTTTTATGTTATCTGTGAAACAAAAGTGTTTCTTTTCATGAATAATTATAGAATTTCTCAGTTGAAAGGGTGCTTATTTAGTCTACCACCTTATTTAACTGATGAAGAGACCAAACTTGTTGAAGATTACAGAACCTATTAGTGGGCAGGTTCAGAATTTATCTCTCTGAAAATTCAAGACATTTAATCTTTTCAAATTTGAGGGAAGTGTAGAGAATAAAGATAGGTTACAGTGGTAACGAAGTAACCAATTATTTGCTCTTCATCTTCAGAGATAAAGGAAATTCTCTTGGACATACTTTCCCATATAAGTGTCTGTATCTCATTTGAAACTTGTTAGGAATCCCTTGGCCGCCAGGCTGTACGGTCATACTTATTGGAAGTGGATTCATGACCTGGATTCAATTTCCAATCCATCGTCGAAAATGCTAGCAATCCACATTCTCAAATTTTATTTTACTAATTTATCCCACCTCAATTCCATTCACCATCTCCTTTGTACTCCCATTATTTAAAATGAAATACATAACAATGTCAATCTTAAGTGAGAGGTCAAATCCATGCTTCAACTGGAAGAATAAAAAACTCACAGCCATCAAACAGATTTTAATTGTGTACCAAGGGTGATTATACATTTCGGACACTTTGCTTTTCAAGTTTCCCAGGTTTTACCATGGCTGAGAAACAAAGGGAAAAATATGTACGTGCATATATAACTTTTTTAATTCATAAGGTGAAAGGGCTAAAAGAAGGGAACTAAGAAACTGATATGAAAGAGCCACAAGCGATTAACACATTCTTCTATGCAAAACACCTGGGAAAAAAGTGGTAAATACTGAAATGAAACTCAAATGCCTTAGCCTGGGTTCTATTTCCACTTTTGTAACACGGTTAAGGTGGGAGGGACACCTTCTCACTAAAATTGGTGCTTTTCATTGAAAAGCAGAGACTGTATCGAAGAAGCCACAAACCACAGGAGAGCCGCAGGAGG
Source organism: Micronycteris hirsuta (assembly GCA_004026765.1). Classification (NCBI taxonomy): domain Eukaryota; kingdom Metazoa; phylum Chordata; class Mammalia; order Chiroptera; family Phyllostomidae; genus Micronycteris; species Micronycteris hirsuta. Next base: position 22,790 of record PVJI01007687.1, on the reverse strand, counting down.
AAAAGCCAGGTTATCTACACTCAAGATGCCCTGCCGCAGACTCCTAAGCTTGTGAAGATCGCATGTACACACAGACTTGGAGATGGGGTCCTAAACCACGGGAGCAGACGACTGAGGAAGCAATCGGGAAGACGAGGCAGGACAGTATACTTCCTTCTTCAAGACCCACCGCGGAGAGTCAGTCAAAGTAGCCGCCGTTCTGCCACCCACGCCGCTTTCTAAGCTCTCGCCAGGTTCCCTGGAGCTTTCAGGGAACCGGCCGGCAGCTCCCGGGCGATGCGAGGAGCGGCCCCTTGTGCGAAGCCCTTTCCTCTACAGCTCAGTCGAGCGGCTCCGCAGCCCAAAGAGCCGGCCAGAGGCCCCGCCAAGAGAGAGGCGCCCAGCTCGGCAGGGGATTGCTTCTGCCTGGAGCTCCGCTGAGGCTGCGTTCGGGTCCCGCGCGCACCCGTTCCTCGCTCTCCCAGCCAATCCGGCGCTACTCGCGCGTCCCGGAGCGTTCACCGGCCCTCCGCGGGCTGTGCCGGCTCCTTCCCGCTTCCAGGACTCCGCCGCCGAGCTCTCACTCCTCCCCTCACTCTCCACGAGTTCCACGCCTCGCGGTGTAGCTCCGCCCTGTCCTCAAGCCCGCCCCCACAACCTCCCGAGCTCGAGCTCCCCTCTCCGCTCAGTCTCTAGCCGTCCAGCTGCTCTGGCTCTCGCGCCCTGCAGAACGGCCCGGATCTCTCCGGCTTCGGACGGACATCTCCGCGCGTTCCGCTCCAGAGACCACAGCGTGTGCCCCCTGCAGCTCGCCGCTGCCAACCCCGCTGCGGGTCGCGCGCCCTGACTCCGCCCCCTCCCGCGGACTCGCGCGCTCCTGGCGCGGCCTCCCCCGGGCACAGACCGACCGGCACGCGGCCGCCTCCCCCCCATTCCCCGCTCACCTCGCGCTCCCGCTCTCGCGCTGTCCGAGGCGAGCGCGCTCCCGGCCGGCGCGCTCCGAGCTCCGGCTTCTCCCGGCTCCTGTCAGTGCGGTGACTGCGCTGGGAAACATGGCGACCGAGGGAATGATCCTTACTAACCACGACCATCAAATCCGTGTCGGAGTCCTCACAGGTAACCGGGGAGAAGGTCTGGGACCGCCACTGCCGCCGTCCCCGACTTGCCTCAGGCTTCTTGCCTGTGGTGACCCTTCTGTGAGGCCTCGGGAGGGGGGAAGCCTGAGAGGGGGGACGGGAAAGGGGGGCGTTTTACAACCGCGGAGATCTGCTGTAGGTTGGGGTGTTCCCGCGGGGCCCCCCCGGGAGCAGGAACGGGTCCCGTGGGATGCCAGGCCCCAGAGCCGTCGCAGCCGAAGTCCCCGGACCCTGGGGACCAAGGGGCCGGTGCGGCGGACGCTGCGGGGCTCCTTGTTGCCGGTGCAGGCGGCGGGATCCCGGGGCTCCGCAGTCAAGCACGCCGCTGGGCTGGCCCGCGCGCTTCCTCCGCTAATGCACGTCCGAGAAAGGGGGGGAATCCCGTTTCCACCCCCTCGCTGCCCCCCCTCCCCCACTCTAGTGGCCCTGCGCCGCTCCTGCTGTGCTTGCCAGGGGCACGGGCAGGACACGACTTGGGTGTTCATCGGGCGGAACTCTGCTCAGCCTCGGGCTGCCCCTCACGAGCGGGGCTTCCCCTCAACCACCCATGGGACACCCCTAGTCTCCCCCGAGAGGTGGGGGATCGGCTTGCACCCGGACCTCGGAAAGTGTCTGCATTTCGCCTTCCGAAGCTAAGGGCCCTCTGCCCGCTTCAACGTTTCCTTAAGAGGGACTGGCTGAGCCTGCTGCTGGGGATCCAGCCCTTTGCACTTGAGAGAGAAGGATTCCCCCACTTGGGCTCCTCTGTCCTCTTCCCCTCTAGATCCCCCCTCCCCCGCCACCCCTTGGTCCCGAGGCTGGGGATGAGCGCACTTTTCCCGGTCGCGTTTCCCTCCCTCGCGGAAACTGTGTGTGCCCTGCATGTCTGATTCCGTTGCGTTGTATTTGGGTAATCTCCCTCAGTTGGGCGATAGGCAGTTGCTGCAGGGCATGACTTCCGAGATGCATAGCAAGCCAATTTGTAGCGGTTCGTGCTGTGGTTCTGTAGTTGACAGGGCTTGTGTGTAATTGAGTGGCAAGGCGGGGGTTAAAGAACTATATTTAGAATCTGAGGGTTTAGTTCAGAGTGAAGGAAATCCAAGATTTACTGTTGTGATTTCGGAAAAAGAAGTGATGTAAACGGGAATCCTAGTGTCCCCCCCCACCCCGCCCCGCCCCAATTCTTTTTAATTTTTTCTTCCTTGTCAGATTCTGACAGGTTGAGACGGTGCTCGAGAAGGGACTAAATTGAATGAGACTTGCTTTTATTATTAGGTAGGAAAAAATCTCTGCCAGTAGATACTGAGTGCAAAGCTTAATTTGGCTGCTGAGTTTTATGAAAAGGAGATGTCCATGACACTCCGCCCACTCTTTTAAGTAAATGGGTTGCTTTTTCCTAGTTTTTCCTTCCAGATGTTAATGGTGATTTATTGAATTATTCTAATCGAAAGCTTCTTGGATGGAGAAACTAGTCTAAACCAATTGCTGGAAAGGGGATCCCCCCACATCAGAAGATGAGTTGTGCTCGCTCGCTGTCTCTCTCTCTCCCCCCCCCCCCTCTCTGCCGATACTGTTGCCTTGGGCAAAGATTCACTTATATCTCAGAAATGTTAGAGTTAACATTGCTGATTTTCAAAGAATTTGATCGCAGGGTGTAAAAGTGTATGCCCTCTATCAACTCTCAACTTATTCTTTGATTTCTAGTCATGTTTTGAAAGCTAGTAGAGTAGTGAAAAATGAAACTTAATAAAAACCCAAGTATATCAGCTGACCATGGAAGTGAAAGGTCATAGATGTTTTAAAGTTAAACCATAGAGATTTAAAATTTTTTCTTTTGTTTATTTAAGCTTTCCCTGATAGTTTTATTTAGTGAATCATCTTACTTGGTTGGTGACATAGTTGTAGAGAATGCTTTGAAAGATGCAGCCCTTACCTGTAACCCTATAGTCCAGTAGGTATAAGACTGATATACAAACAACTAAAGAAACAATGTATGCAGTTATTTTGCCAAAATTGGCTAAATAAATTATCTGCGCATTTGAATACTAAAGGTAAAAGGAATTCCATGTTCAGATGGATTAGGATCAAATGTGATTACTGGAGGCAGAATTTAATACATTTACCAAAGGTTAAGTAAAAATTGGTATTTTTTAAAGGTAGTTGAAAGTGAAGAACCTTATAAGTGAAAATGTTGGTGAGGATGAGGCTCTTGAGCAGAATAACAATGTAATGCAAAGACCTTGAAAAGCCCAGGTGTTATTGGTAGGTGACGTAAACAAAATGTCAAGGAGAGAAGAGAACTTTGCCAATGGAATGAAGATAATCTGGAGAAGCTGTCTCGTGAGAAGGAGGTACAGTGGTTGAGGGTGAGAGTCTAGGGTAAGGAATAAGGATGTAGCTGAAGGAATGAAGAGAAAGTTGCAAATTTGGGAGAAGTGGTAACAGAGGACAATAGGATTTGATTATGGTATATTTGAAGTCAGAAATAACTCTTAGGTTTTTACTTGAAAAGTTATTGATATAAATATTTTCTATTATGATTGAGCCTGGAGAAGAATCAGACAAAAGAGCACCAGCCCTCAGTGTGCAAGTAGTGAATTTTATTACAAACAACTTATATTTATGCTCTTGACATTCCATTTAATTTTGTGCAACAAAAAAACCTCCATGAAAATGAAGCTTTGTTGTGCAATTTTGTGTCTTGTAGAACTTCGAATGTTGCAGTTTTACTGTGTGAAATTATTCTTTACCGAACTTAAGTACTATGATTTTATACTTAAGAATATTGAGTTAAGAGGCCACACTTAAAACTATGATTTTATGAGTTGTAATTTGAGGTTCTTTTTAAAGGCGAAGGGCTTGTTTTATCAAATATCCTCTGCATGCTTCATAATAGGGATTTTAAATATTTTATCTAAATCTGTTTTACAGAGATAGTGAAAAGTACCTCCACCTGTGCAGACATTTTACGATGTGGTAGTATTTTTGTGAAACTTTATTGTCATTTCTAAATCTTTAATTGGTTTCTTTGTGACATTTTTTATTTTATGTTGCAAGATAATGTTTATACTTTGAAACTCTTTATCTTCTGGATGTTTTTTTAAATCTTTAGCTCACTTATGTATTTGACAACTATATTATGCAGTCTATTGAAACTTCTTATCAAATAAAGTAACTATTAGAATTTTGAAAGAATAGTGGTAGAAAAGAAAATATTTACTAAGTCATTTGTTCTTTTACATAAAATCTTGAATTATTTAGGGCTTGGAAGTTAGATTATGATAATGTAACATGGGTATTTTAGTTATACTAATTAATCAGGAAAATTGGGAACATTTTTATACACAAAATAGGTAATCATGGAAACATTTTATGTTGAATATTATTATTCATCTCTAGGAACAGTGTCTTTGTTAGTAACTATTTTATGTTGATTTGCTATATATAAATGAAGTGTTATAGATCTACTGTGATCTAATATCTAGTTTTTAATATATGCTTCTAATGTTCTCTATTTATATTGCTGTTTATAACAGAGACAAAAGATAATATGACGATGAATAACAGAGGACAAACAGACAAGTATCTGCTATTTTGAAACTAGAAACAAGAAGTAGGGCAGATACAGGATTTTTTTTTAAAGCTTTAGTAGTAATTATACTTTTAGAAGGTCTTAACAATTACACAGCTGGGTAACTGTATTTCAAATTGTCACTTTTCACCTAATTTTCTCTATTTCTAATGAAGTTGTTTATCGAGGGAGTACATTAGTTCTACCACTATAAATGTTTCTCTGAGACATCGGGAAAATGATGTATTCATGTATGGATAATAGAGAATGAGACAGATTATGTTCCATTGGGTATTTAATGTCGTATTAGCTGCCACTGCTAATGTTCAGTAATAAAGCAGTTAGCTAAAGATGATAATTCATTACCTAAGTTTTCACTAAATGGCATGGATGAGAAATGATGCAAATATTCAGGAATGGGCATTTTAAAAATCATACTTTTGCTCTAGTAATACTCTTTTATTGCACTGAAGCTGTATATTTGTAATCAGTAAGAGATATTAGAACAAGATGTAAGACTAGATAACAGAGATAAAAGACTAATTGTAAACTAGAACACCTAAAATATTAGTTACATGTAGAGAGTATTTCAGTCATTAAAAATATTTAAAAACCAAACTCTAAGTCAAGGAGATGATTATCTTGTAACTCGGAAATTGTTTAAGCATATTTTATTTCATTCCTCAAGCTTATCCTTGTACATTATACCTGTCAATATTACATCCTGAAAAGCCCATTAATTGATGAGGATATTTAAATATATCTTTGTTTGGAGAATAGATGTTGTTATTAAGTAGCCAAATCACTATTGCAAACAAAACCTAAATCCTACCAAATGGAATTGTGTTTTCTGGCAGACATACCAACGTTGATCTATGTGACTTTTGTTAAAAGGAAGCATCTCTCTTAAACTAAGTTGTTCTTTCATGAATTTTTGGTTGCAGGCAATGTATTAGAGAATTAAAATTTTAGTTGAAGTATGAAATCATTAAATTAATTTCTAATGAATATACTTAATACTGTCATCACTGACCAAAGACTTTATATACTATTAGTACATAGGTTATTACATATTAAGAGCTTTAACTTTATTAAAAACTCGTATGACAATTTCACTTTAACTGAGCTATATGGTGGAGAATCAGCAATATGTTATTGAGAAAGAAATCATGTATGAGTCTATTTTTACTCTTTCAGGTGATAGATTTCAGGTTAAATTGAATAGGGTACTTTTTTGAAACAGTGAGTAAAACAGATAATATGTATACTTTGCTCGTAGAAGTAGTATTGAAGATCAGTAAAGCATATTTGGAATTTGAGATGTTAAAAAATACTAAAAAAGAAAGTAGTGAAACCTTAGGGATTTCTTCCTTCAGATCTGGGCAGAGAGGATAAATTGGGAAGGAGAAAAGATTATTTAACCTGCTTAAAAGTAATTGGGAGTGTAGTTACAATAATACGAATAGCATGCAATTCTTACTTAATTTGTGAGTGACCTTCCAAAAAGCAAATGTCTAATGAAGTATTGACACATATAAGTTCTGTCCAGGTTGTTTAGTGAGTTCCTAAGTGGATTGTATTTAATTACTTTTAACTAAGTAAGTAGAACTTCTTGAAACTTTTGTAATTAAAATAAATAAGCCCAACAACATTTATAATAATTTTGCCAGTAACTATACATTTTGTAAGAATGAAATTAATTTACTATGATTTAAAATTTTACTAATTTGAATATAGAGGAGCAAAGAAATGCGATTTGGTGAAAAGAGCATCACACAATTTGTGCCCTGCTTCTCAAGTTGGGGTACATGACATTGTGTTAAAGGGTATGCTACTGATTCTAAACCTTAGAATCTAAGTAGTGGGAACAAACATAATAATTCTTTTAAAATTTTATTAAACTTACTGGAGTGACTTGGTTAATAAAATCAAATGTATCTATTTTATTTGAGATTATGTAATTTAAACCAGTGTAATATTAGATAAGAATGAGTAAATTAGGCACACAGTGTAGAATTCACATGAGCTTTTAAGATAAAATCTGAAACTTCAAAGAAATTTCTGTGAGTCCATTACATAACTACATAACTCCAGACTTCATCATTCTTCTGTTATTAGTACTTTGGCCAAAAAAAAAAAAAAAAAAAATTTAAAGGAACACTGGGTCATAGAACACTAGAAGACTCATTTTCTAATGCTAGTACGGCCAGTAAAATCTTTATAACCTTGAACAATATTACTTAGCTCTCCCTCTCACAACTTTTCTCACTGCTAACATGAAGGAATCATTCTCTGAGATCACTTTAAGCTTTGTAGTAATATATATTTCTGTCCTTTAGCATCTTTACCACCTGGAAAAAGAAATATAGAGTATCAGGCTTAGTTAATTTTTTTGTCTTTACAATGGAAGTGATTATGGGGGAGAGATAAATTATATATAAAATGCAAGAGAATAAGAAGTGGAAGAAAAGATAAAAATTTCAGGTATCAGGTACTGTCAGTATAAACGAAAGGAAACGTATTTAGATTTTTTTTAATTTAGAAATTTTTGTGCCATTAACCCTTTTTCTGTTAACAGTAGTTTCAGTCTTACCCTTAATTTCAAATTTAGCTCAAGCCTCACTTCCTCAACAAAATTTTTCTTAGGATTATTCTCTACAGTGATGTCTTTCTTTGTTTTCCGACAGTGTTTATAAATTGTTGTCCATACACTGTGATCGTGTACATGTGGGAGGCTGAAAGGGGTGTGTGTGTGTGCACGCGGATATGTTTTTAAAAAGGACTTTGGAGTCAGAGAGACTTGAATTTCAGACTCTGGTTTGCCCTTGATAAGGGGAAGTTATTTAACCTCTTTGAATTTCAGTTTCCTTCTGTAAAATGAAAATGGCAATACTTCACAGAGTTTTAAGAATTAACCGAGATAATGTATGCAAAAATGCCTACCATATATGTCTAAATTAGAGTATATACAGTACTCAATAATCTTTATTTCCTTTCCCCTTCATATGTTGCTTTGGTGCATTTTGGCAACAGCTTCAGGTATAAAAATCTTATTCAAGATAGATTTTAGAGTTCTTCAAACAGGTGATGCATTCTTTACTTCCGTTGTACCCTTCCTATTTATTTGAAGATTTTAATTATTTATTTTTAGAGAGAGGGGAAGGGAGGGAGAAAGAGAGGGATAGAAATATCAATGTGTGGTTGCCTCTGGCACGCCCTCAACTGGGAACCTGGCCTGCAACCGAGGCATGTGCCCTGACTAGAAATCAAACTAGTGACCTTTACATTTGCAGGCTGGCACTCAATCCACAGAGCCACACCAACTAGGGCTGTTTTACAATATATTTATAACTGGTAACAGGGTGATATTAATAATGTGTGTTTGAGACATTTTATACTATCAAATTTAATATATTGCCTCTTAGTTGATGGTCATAGTATGCATGGGAATTATTTTAGGGTAATATTACAGTAATTTTTTAAAATGTCATCTTAAAAAATAAAAATTAAAATTATAGGTAAAAAATTTTGAAAATGCTTTTACTTGTTTTGAAGATTAACTGTAATAGTCAAAATAGCAAAATAGCATAAAATAAGAGTCAAAAGTTGTACCTCTTCTGTCATTTTCAAGACACAACCACAGTTTATGTTTCCTTAGATTTGTGTGTGGGTAACTATGCTTACCTTATAGGGATTAATGTGAAGAACAAAGGAAATAATGTATTTTATATTCAACACCTGCTACTAGCCAGGTTCTGTGCTCTAGTGAAGGATACAATAATGAATAAAACAGGCACAAGATCTTGTCTTCTTGGAACTTGTATTTTAGCACTAACATGAACATAGTATTTAATCAAGTTGGATATTGACAAATTTATGCTTAATTTATGTTGCATTTCTAGCAATAAAGTGCTTCTGTATTTTATTTTTGATGTAGGTAAGTGTAATTATCAAAACTGTTTTCAAGCCACTTTTGATGCAAATTTTTTTATTGTCGTTCAAGTACAGTTGTCTCCATTTTTCCCCTCACCACTTCTCCCTGCCCTACCCACCCCCACCCTCGATCCTTCCCCCCTTTGGTTTTATCCATGGGCCCTTTTTACGTGTTCTTTGACGACCCTTCCCCTTATTTCCTCCATTATCCTCCTCCCACCTCCCCTCTGGTTATTGTTAGATTGTTCTTAATTTCAATGTCTCTAGTTATATTTTGCTTGCTTTTTTCTTTTGTTGCTTATATTCCAGTTAAAGGTGAGATCATATGGTATTTGTCCCTCACTGCCTGACTTATTTCGCTTAGCGTAATGCTCTCCAGTTCCATCCATGCTTTCGCAAAGGGTAGGAGCTCCTTGTTTCTCTCTGCTGCATAGTATTCTGTTGTGTAAATGTACCATAGTTTTTTGATCCACTCATACACAGATGGGCACTTAGGTTGCTTTCAACACTTGGCTATTGTAAATTGTGTTGCTGTGAACATTAGGGTGCATAGGTCCTTTTGGATTGGTGTTCCAGGGCTCTTAGGGTATAATCCCAGCAGTGGAATTGCTGGGTCAAAAAGGCAGTTCCAATTTTATTTTTCTGAGGAAATTCCATACTGTTTTCCACAGTGGCCTCACCAGTCTGCATTCCCACCAACAGAATGTACTAGGGTTCCCTTTTCTCCACAACCTCTCCAGCAGTGGTTTGTTGATTTGTTTATGATGGCCATTCTGACCAGTGTGAAAGGTATCTCATTGTGGTTTTAATTTGCATCTCTCTGATGGCTACTGATGCTGAGCATCTTTTCATATGTCTCTGGGCTCTCTGTATGTTGACACAAATTTTTGTACCATTACACATTGCCTGCTTTTTAAGATAGAAAGTATTGAATGAACAGAATATAATTATTTTTGTTCAAACAGTTTTAATTATAGGTAATATGTATTAGGCCTATATATATACATATATAGTATAAATGTGTTCTATTTGTTTTTATCACTTTGCATATGTTATTCAGTCCTTCGTATACTGCCTGAGAAGTAGAGAAGTTACCCTTAAGTAGCTTGCTCAAGATTACATCAGTGGCAGTGCGAGATTTCAAGAACAGGTCTGACTGTACTCTTAGCAGTTATAGTTTTATATTCTATTCTGAATCTGTTATTGTGGAGTGTGGTAATGTGGTCTATACTTTATTTGCTTCTATTCTGTATTTGCTTTTCAATTGTGACTTTACATACTTGTCCTTCCCTGTCTAGTTTATAATCTGCTATAGCATTGAGAAGCACATAAGCAACCTTGCTAAGAATTATGTATCACATTCAGTTAGACTTTAAATGAGGTCTCAAGATTAAGTATTTTCACTTTTGGGTTGAGTACATCGAAGATAAACAGGTTATTACTTATAACTTTACTTATTTCTTTATACTTTGAGATTTCAGGATCATGGTTAGTTGGATCTGCCTGGCTGAAAATGTTAATAAAAATGCAGAAACTTGCAAAAGGAAGAGAGCAAGTACAATATGAGTGCTAAGTAGAAATGAAATGTTTCCTTTAATTCTCTATGTACTGTTAAGTTCTTTTTTTAAAAGAATATTAAAAAAAGTAAACTTGAAATTAACAATTTTTAAAGTCTGATTCAGGTTAAGAATTTTTGGATATCTTGGAAGCAAGAAATTCAATAGAGTAAATATTATTTTCAAACATTAAAAAGATGAATCACTTAAAAAGGGATTACTTTTTCCCTTGCACTTATGAGTCAATACTGAAATTTTTTATTTTAATGCACATTTTAAAAATAGTATTTGATAAAATTAATATCCATGTAATAGGATTACATTTGAATTTACTTCAGTCATATTTTTAGTTTCAAAAACTTTTTAGAGTATATTTGTGCTTTGTAAAATGTAACAGTACAGAAAGGTAAAGTATGAAATTAAGCCCTATCGCCTTACTTCCTGAGTCTCTCCAGTGTTAGCCACTTTTAAGACTTTTGTTTTTTCTTCTATATATAACTATGTCTTCAAATATGTACATATTGAATCAGACATTATATCAGAGTTTGCAAATTGGCCATAAATGACGAGTAAACATGTTTTTTAGACCCACAATGGTGGGTCTAACACAAAACATTTTTGTGTTTTCATAAAAAAGTATGTTTCTAGCATTTAAAATATATATTTCATATAAACCAATACTTTCAGCTTTTTAAGATTCAGCCACACTGTAACCTCTTTCTCACATGACAGTAGTTAGAGTGGCTGCCCCCTTGAGATAAAGGCCTGTTATTGTCCAGTTTCCCACAATTCCTATTTAACCTAAGTATGTTGATCTGCCTCACCCCATAGGCATCTGAGTTTGTAATCTTTGCTCAAATGTAACATAGGTAGTATTCTGCACCACCCTCTCTCTCCAGCGTATCTTGGACATCATTTTGTATCAGGGAAAATCATAATAGTTAGCCTTATTGAGAGCTTACCAAATATAGAACACGTTTCTAGAGCCTATTAATTCATTTAATCCCCATAATACTATGGCTGTTTTACAGTTGAAATTGTAGTAGAGGTTAAGTAATTTGCTCAAGTCACTGAGATAAGAGGCCAAGCTTCCTGTTGACCCTGTGTAGTCTGTTCCTAGAGTGTAAGCTCTTAACTATTACATTATACTCCTTGGCATTTAACAGTTAGCTCATATAGATACACGTCTTTCTTTTTAATGGTTCTATTATGATTGCATTATAGGTTATTATTTAATCAACCCTCAATTGATGGTTATTGAGGTTTCTAATTTTTTACTGTGACAAATGTAGACAATACTATTGTGCATTTATCACTGCATATTTGTGAGTTTTTTTACATGTAAGATTGCTTATGATAAGTAGATTTTTGGGTTAATGGTATATGAATTTAAAATTTTGATAGAAATTACAAACTTGCATTTGACAAAGCACGTGCTAATTGTAATTAATAATCTCATCTTATTTGGTATTATCTTTTTAATCTTTACAAGTTCTTTTGAGATTATCTCTTTTTTGAGTTAGTTTCATACATGGATCAGGACCTTTTCATTGCAAATGACTGATACCCAGCTCAAATTAGTTGAAGTGAAAAGGGGAATTTATTAACTTACGTAGCCACAGAATATAGAGGAGGAACTGACTTTAGAGACTCAAGCAGTATGGTCAGGTTATTAATGTGATCACAGACATATTTTCCATTTCAGTGCTTTGATTTTCTGAGTATATTGCAGGCTGACTTCCTTTATGTAGCCAGAATTGAGGAAGAGGGGCAGGTTAGGAGATAGAGTAATAGACAATTTCATGCTTTCCCCTTCCCGACTATGAGTCTACAGAAAAGATTTTCTTTCTCATGGCATTTGTATAAAAAATTCCAGGATGCTCCTTCATCCAGCTTGGCTCACATGTCCATCTTTGTGACTACGAGTATGACAACTTTAACTGGCCAGTTCTTTATCGTATGTCTATCTTGGGAGTGGAATACCAAATAGGCAGCTTCACCAGAATAACATAGGGGAAATGGAGGCCTTCAAAAGAAGGGAAGTTTCTGTCACTAGAAGGGGAAAGGGGTGCTGAACAGATAGCTCTTTCTAGAAGTTCCCTGAATTCGTGAGGCCTTAGTATAGTTTATTACATCTATCCCATTTCTTCTTTCTCTTGCCTCTTCCATGAAAATGATCCTCTGATAGATAGTTCTTAATTAGGACTGGAGCAAGATAAGGTGTGAGAATTAGTGTGTTAACTTCATGGTCCCCTAATGTCAACAGTGGTTATTTATCTGGATCGTTTACAATAATTTCTACTTTTTCATACTCTACATAGGAATGGTTATTTAAGAACATTTTAGAACAGTGGTATACATGTAACAGAGAGTAAGCTTTTAGTAGTTTTTACAATGGCCCTTTTATGTTGCTTTATTTTAAAATTTATGATCAGCTATGGGGTCTTTAGTCTCCCCCTTCCTACAAATGATCGCTCCCAGTGTTTTCTAAATTTTGTGCTAGCAACACTTTTCTGGGAGATGTTATAATAAGGTATGTTAGAAAGGAATTTTTACATGGTCAAATAAATTTGGAAAGTGCTATATAATATATCCCTCCTTTTGGAGAGTCTCAGTCTATTGAAGCATATTGGCATATTAAAGATGTGAGAAATACAATTGTAAATCCTGTTTAACTTTAGTTAGTCTGATGTTTCCAAAACTTTTTGATAATGAAGTACTTCTTCAAGACACACCAGTTATATTCAGTGCCTTTTTGGGAAAGTGATCTCTGCCAGTGATCTTTTGGAAATTTATGTAAGATCTGTATATTTATTCTTTTAGCTTTTTGCTGTAGAAATAGTGGTTTCCTACAGTCATCTGTACTATGAAAATGAATTCTTTTATTCTGTATTTACCTTTAAAATATATATTTTCCTAATCACTCATCACCTCTTATTTTTTATTTTTCTTTTTTTACATTAAAATATTGGCTGAATATATTATCTTAGAAAATCTACTAAAGCAAAGCCTAGAAAGACCAATCTTGATTCTGTTGCTACGTTATAGGGAAAGAGCACTAGATCAATTTCTATTTTGGATTTTTTCCATTGGGAGTTTCGTATCATTATCTGTAAAATGTGAAGTGCAATAGATGATGTCTAAAATCTCATTCAAATCTCAAATCTTATTAAGCCTAATCTCAGGAACATACCTCATATTTACCATTCTTTTATGGCGTGTATTCCTGTTATCTACCATTTATTAATGTCAGCAAAATTATCTGAAATACTTTCTTTCAAACAGGAAAAATTGCTAGAAAAATACACTGACATTCATGCCAAGTGTAAATGGAAATAAATGGCTGTTCCTTCCACTGCATAATATGTGCAATTTTATTTCATTTAATACCACATGCTATGGAGAGCTAGGATTGCAAAATGCTTAGATTTAGAATAAAAAGTATATGCATATAAGTGTAATAACTGATTCACACAATCAGGCTTGGAAAAATAATAGTGATTTAGAGATGTTTCAAGTATTACCTTTTTCTTTTAATATTTTAATTGTGGTAATATCCCAGAGATCTGGAAAGCAAAGTTAGTACTCCTTCCAAAAAAGTTATGATTATTGACATTACATATTTAAAATAACTCCTCTATGTGTGGAGTTTACAGATTTTCTCATGTCGGTGTGGGTTTTCTTTGGATACTCTAGTTTCCTCTCACATCACAGTGATGCGTACTTTAGATGAATTGGTGTGTATAAACTGTCCCTATCTGAGTGCGTGTGGGTGTGTGTGATGTTCCCTGCAACTGAAGGGGTCGTACCCAGGGCTAGTTCCCTCCTTGCACTCTGAGCTGCCAAGACAGATTCCAACCACCTGCGACTCTGAGATGGAAGAAGCAGGCTGGAAAATAGTTATCTATTTGTTTTGTATTCATTTTTCTTAAATGTAGGTATAACTCATATTTGTTTCCATATTTAATATTAGAAGTATTTGGGGTCTTTATTTAGAAGTTTGGTTGTTGCCAGAAATATGCTTTAAGAACTTAACTTTTGTTTATATCAGTTAGCCTGTGGTAAAATTGATTTTGTTATGCATCATTTCATTAAAGTTACAGTTTCCAAGATCTTATTTATGATGTTAAGTGGGGACTTACTGTACTCAGAATACTAGGAGGGCTCTGGATTAGACCATCTGAGTTTATACTTAAGGTTTTAGAGTTACCGATACTTAACTCATCTAAGCTCCAGTTTTTTAGCCTGTGAAATGGGGAATACCAATGCCTACCTTAGATAATTTTTGACAGGGAAGTTTGAGATCAATATAATTTTTGGCTGGAAAGTTTGAGAATCATTGACTTAGGTTAATATTGTACTTGGATTTTCCAGTTTTTTTCTGCAGATGGATCTGTGAAGTAATACTAATTTTATTTTATTTTATTTTTTTTATTTAAATATTTTTATTTATTTATTTTTAGACAGAGGAGAAGGGAGGGAGAAAGAGAGGAGAGAAATATCAATGTGTGTGGTTGCCACTCAAGCGTCTCCAACTAGGGACCTGGCCTGCAACCCAGGCATGTGCCCTGACTGGGAGTCGAACCAGCGACCCTTTGGTTCCCAGGTGCACGCTCAATCCACAGAGCTACACCAGCCGGGGCAAGTAATACTAATTTTAAAAATTGTCAATTATGAATCATAATGAAATATTTATTATTTTCCGATTTTTAATATGATTCAGAAGTGAGTCATATCTAATATAAGAGGCACTGGAAATGGAGATATACCCCCATAGCAGGAATTTTTAAGTAGCTAAATAGCTATGGATCTGATTTTATTACTTGGTTGTTTTTGTGTCCATTATTAATGTATTAGTCTAACCGTAGCCTTACTTGTTAACAAACAGCACAACCCAGGTCAGTATTGTCTTAGTCCATTTGGGTTGCTGTGACAAAGTACCAGAGACTGGGTAGCTTATAAACAACAGAAATTTATTTTTCACAGTTCTGGAGGCTGGGAAGTCTAAGATCAAGGTGCCAGCATATTCATTGTCCAGTGAGTACACACTTCCTGTGACAGCCATCTTATCTTTGTCTCCATACATGGTGGGAGAAAGGAGGGAACTCTCTGGGTCTTCACCCTCATGATTAATCACCTCCCTAAGTTCTTACCTCCAAACAGCATCGCATTGGGGAAATCCAGGTTTCAACATCTAAAATTTGGAGAGAGGGGTCACAAACATTCTATGGCAAGTATGCACCATTTGCCATGCTTTGCACTGTGTTGGGCTACAACTATGACAGGCATTCCTTGGAGATATTGCAAGTTTTGTTGATGGGAGAGACCTGGTTCTTCTTGCTGACGTGTGTAAAGAATTACAGATCAGCAAATCTATTAGTGTTGAAACAGTTTACTAGCAACCCCTTCCCATGGAAGAGAATGGGACTGGGTAGAGAGGGAGAGGTGAAAGGCAAAGTTTCAGGGCAAAGCAGGGCAGCAAAAGAGCAAGCAGCCGAAAACCAGAGTGGTGAGTCCCCGGGCAGCCTGTGGCCCGTGGCCAGAGGCCCAGTGGCCCCGGAGCCAAGAGTGCCAAAAGTGCCCTCCGCCCCCCAGAGCAAGAGCCCCAGTCCTTTGTTCTCAGGACTTATATAGTTGGTCAGATAAGGGACAAAGTTACATAGTGATTAACGGGTTTCTTCCTTGGGCACCGTGTACCCTCTCCCACATTCCAGGCCTTGGGGCGAAAGCACAGTTTCAAGGCTTTTCCCCAGATAGTGTAAATGCTACATAGGATTTCAAGGATTTCTCTCCTTTCTTGCTAACATAGCGTTTCTTGTAATGTTGGAACACTTGGCAATATTATCATACCAGGCTCAGGACTGCTGAGTTAGTACGTGAGACCTGTCTCCTTCCTCCTCCCTGCCTCGGTTTACTATTTATTCTACTTAATTGATGAAAAAGCATTTCCTGGCAATTAGGGTGCTAGACGCTGGCCAGTGACAGTAGTGCAGTCTCAGAGTTCTTCCTATGCTGTCTCCTGCCTCAGTTTGGTTCCAGACCACTGCAATAAAGTGAGTATCACAGTAAAGCGAGTCACACGGACTTTTGTAGTTCCCTGGTGTATACAGAAGTTATGTTTATACTATGCTGTAGCATATTAAGTGTGCAATAGTATTATATTTTAAAAAACAATGTACATATATAAATTAATACCTTATTGCTAAAAAAAAAATGCTAGCCATCATTTGAGTTGTAATCTTTTTGCTTGTGTAGACTTTTACCTTCAATTTGTAAAACAAAACAAAACACCTTGCAATATCTGGGAAACACAATAAAGCAAAGGGCAACAAAACGAGATATGCCTGTAAATATAGTGTCGATCTTTAAGTGTGAGGAAGTGTCTGTAAGTAGGTTTACATGTTAAGTCATTTATTATGTTAAGACATTTGCCCAGTACTATATGATAGGGTTTATCAAACTGTTTCTGTAAAGGGCCAGATAGTAAATATTTTAGGCTTTGAGGGCAATGTGATTTTTGCCACAGGCACTCAGCTTTGTCCTTATGATATGAAAGCGGTCGTAGACAACATGTAAGTAAACAAAATGTGTTCCAATAAAACTTTATTTGCAAAAACAGATGGCAGGCCAGAATTGTGTAATTGGTGTTCCAAGACATAGTCTATGTTAGAAAAGTATAATTCCAATCCAAAAGAACCTATGCACTCCAATGTTCATAGCAGCACAATTTACAATAGCCAAGTGCTGGAAACAACCTAAGTGCCCATCAACAAATGAGTGGATCAAGAAACTATGGTACATTTAAACAATGGAATTCTATGCAGCAGAGAGAAAGAAGGAGCTTATACCCTTTGCAACAGCATGGATGGAACTGGAGAGCATTATGCTAAGTGAAATAAGCCAGGCAGTGAGGGACAAATACCGTATGATCTCACTTTTAACTGAAACATAATCAACAAAAGAAAAAAGCAAGCAAAACTTAACCAGAGACATTGAAATTAAAAACAATCTAACAATAGCCAGAGGGGAGGGGGGAGGAGACTATGGGGAGAAGGGTTTTCAGGAACCGCTATAGAGGACACATGGACAGAACCAAGGGGGAGGATGGAGGCAAGGGAGGGAGGTGGGTTTGGAGGGGATGAGAGAAAATGCAGACAACTGAAATTGAACAACAATAAAGTAATTAAAAAATAAAAAATAAAATGCAACAGCAAAAAACCCCCACAAAAGTATAATTCCAAGTTACTTGCATATGGATTGAACTTTTATATTAGTTAAAATTTACATTATAAATCACCACAAAATTTAGTTGCTTAAAACTACAACTTAATGTCTTTCACATATCTATGAATTAACTCAGTGGTTCTGTGTTAAGAGGCATTGGTTGGGGTTCTGGTATAGCTGCAGCCACCTGGAGGCTTGACTAGGACTGTTGTCCAGAGCCTTGGTTCTTCTGTATGTGGGTTTCTCCACATGGCTAATTCATTAGCCTCATGTTACGATGGCAGGGTTCCAAGAAGTATTCCAAGAGCTAGCAACGAAGCAGAAGCTGCCAGGCCAATTAAGGTTTGAGCCAGAAACTGGCACGGCTTCACTTCTGCCATTATTGTCTTGGTCAAAATGGTTACGGCCTGGATCAGAGTTATTGTGGGAAGAGACTAGGAATACTAGGAAGCATGTTTAATTAGGGGTCATCAAAGTAACAGTTTAGCACAAGATTATTTTCATTGCAAGTGGCAGCTCAAATTGAACTAGCTTTAGTAAAGGAGAAATTTATTATAAGAATAATGGGATGTCTATCCATAAAACCTAAATACGGGATAAGGCCCTAGATATACTGGACTCAGGGTTTAAGGTCCTTAAGACTTTCTTATCATTGCTTTACTCTGTAAACTTCATTTTCTTTTACCACAGGTCTGCCTTTCCACAGGAAAAAACTGCCACTGACATCTCCTGTGTTGTTTATATCTTCCCATTTTAGTCATTCAGACAAGGACTGACTTTATTTTCACAGTTGTGTTTCTAAAATTCTTGAAGAAAAAATTTGTCCTGGACCAATCATTTGTTATCAGGGGATAGAAGTTACATTATACCAACAAATGGACAGGAGCAGGATTACTTAACAGAAAAGCAATGCTGAATATATAACTCCCAAATAATTCACTTGTCTCCTCCATAACCATCTATGTATGAACATAAAGTAATTTGTTCATACAAGCCTGGTACCTCTTTCTTCAGCTATCCGCATTTGTCTGTTTTATTGTTCTGCTGGAGAGAAGGCTCAAGTAAGGACTGGAATTAGTTTAATATCTTGAATATTCGTTGTAATCTTTTCTTGCTTTGAGTGTAGGACAGCAGCATTAGTATCTACTATTTCATTTTGTTACCATTAATATAGAATCAGGTATGAAGGTCTTACTCTGTGATTACCCACTGATCTTCCAGAGTTGATTTGTCTGATTTGGCTGCCTGAGTGGGTATATCCTTCCTCTGGAAAGGGACTACTTGCGTACATGAAAGCAAGTAACTATAATACAGAATGAAATAAGAGCTATAATGGAAGTACCAGCAACATACTGTGGGTGTACAGAGAAAGGAGCAGTTAATTTTGACTGAATGGCTGTAGGAGGGATGGTATTTTAAATTAAGACAGTGTTTGAGCAGGGCCTGGAAGAATGAACAACCCATGCTTAGAAAAGCAAGGAAAGGTAATCTGGCTGTCAGGTTTCTTGACTGCTGAAGGGGTGGCACCAGAATGTCTAGGCTAGAGGAGATGAGCTTAAATATAGATATTGGGAATTCAGGATAAACAGCAACATGCACTTATCTGACTTTGACTTTCTTTAATTAGCCTTACAAGAGCTAACTTGGTTTTGCTCCATTCAGACCTTGGGTGACTATATGGTAGTTTAAAATTTGAGAATTTGATTTTTTAAAACATTGTAGTTATTTATTATTAGAGAGAGGGAAAGGGAGGGAGAAAAAGGAGAGAAACATGATATCTTAGAGATACATGGACTGGTTGCCTCTCAAATGCCCCTTACTGGGAACCTGGCCTGCAACCCAGGCATGTGCCCTGAGTAGGAGTCGAACCAGTGACCTTTTGGTTCCCAGTCTGGCACTCAATCCACTGAGCCATACCAGCCAGGGCGAGAATTTGATTTTTTAATTAAATAGTTTATCTCAAATACTCACATATTTGGATATAGAAAGAACTTTAAAGATTATCTATGCTAACCCCCTGTAGTAGGTGGAGAAACTAAGACCCAGCTAAATGATTTATTTAAGGTTACACATCTAAATGATAAACTTAGGTCTAACACCTAGGCCACCTTATTTCTAGTCTTTGGATATTTAAAAAAATTTTTTACAGTATACCCTCTGTAGTAAGAGTGTTTACTAAAAATATACACCCATTTGAATTACCTGCTGTAGCAGTTTTTAAATTTGAGATATAGCATACATCCCATGAAGTGCACAAATGTTAATTTTACAACATGATGAATTTTTCATATGCATAGACCCTTGTAAGTACCACCCAGATCATGTAATCAGTATTCTGATTTTATCATCAAGGATTAATTTAGCCTGTTCTTGAACTTTATATAAGTAGAATGACTTTTGTCATTCATTATTGTGTCTATGATTTTCATCCATGTCGTATATAGCAGTTGTTCATTCTTTTTATTGCTATGTGGTATTCCATTGAATGAATACATTATTTATTCTTCTGTTAATACACATTTGAATTGGTTCTAGTTTTTTGACTATTTGTGAAATTTTCATACAAATCTTTTTTTTTTTAAGATTTTATTTATTTATTTTTAGAGAGGAGAAGGGAGGGAGAAAGAGCAATGTATGGTTGCCTCTCACATGGCCCTCACTGGGAACCTGGCCTGCAACCCAGGCATATGCCCAGACTGGGAATTGAACCGGGACCTTTTGGTTCCCAGCCTGCGCTCAATCCACTGAGCTACACAAGCCAGGCCCATACATATCTTTTGATGAATATGTTGTTTCATTTTTAGGTGTACAATTGCTGGGTTGTTGTTTTCTCAAAAAGCTGTACCATTTTCTATCCCCACCAGTAATGTAGGTCTACATTTTTCTTAAAATTTGGTATTGCTGGTCTTTTTAAATTTTTTTTTTTTTTAAGATTTTATTTTTATTTATTTATTTTTTTAGAGAGAGGGAAGTGAGGGAGAAAGAGAGGGGGAGAAACAGCAATGTATGGTTGCCGCTCACATGGCCCTCACGGGGACCTGGCCTGCAACCCAGGTATGTGCCCTGACTGGGAATCGAACCGGGACCACTGGGTTCCCAGCCCGCGCTCAATCCACTGAGCTACACCAGCCAGGGCTGGTCTTTTTAATTTTAACCATTCTAGTTCATGTGTAGTGGCTTCTAATTTACATTTCCCAGATGAGTAATGATGTTGGATACCTTTTAATATTTTAATTTTCAGTATATTTTTTAATATAGCTGTCTTTGTCTTAAGGATTTATAGTAATTACCTACAATTCCAAATTATGGATATATGTAATGAACTTTGGATATATGTATGGCAAATATCCTCAGTTTGTGATTAGTCTTTTTACTGTCTTAGTAGTGTCTTTTAATAAATAAAAATTCTTAATATTAATGAAGTTTAATTTATTAAATTTTCTTTTAATGTTTAGCGTTTTTGTGTGTGTGTGTTTTGTTTCTTATTTAAAAAATCTTTGCCTACTGAGGATCACGAAATTATTCTCCAAAATTTTCTTCTAGAAGGTTTATCATTTTCTCTTTTACTTGAATTTCTAGGATGCATTTCAAATTAACTTGTATAAATAATGTAAGATAGAGATTAAGAATTATTTTTTTTAAACATATGATATCCAGTTGATTCAGCACCCTTTTTTGAAAAAAAACTGTTCTTTTCCCACTGGATTTTAGGGTATATAAATCAGATGGATTTGTTTCTAGAGTGTATATTCTGTGCAGTGGGCTCTTTGTCTATTCTTGCACTGACATTACCCTGTCTTAATAATTGCTGTAGCTTTATACTAAGTCTTGATATCTGGTAATGTGATTTCTCCAAACTTTTTTTTTTTTTTTTTTTCCCAAACTTTTTATTTAACTTTTTTTTTTCCTTTTTGGACAAGAAGGCTATACTGCAGCTTCTGTATTGTCCTATACATTTAGAATCAGATTATAATGAAAAAAATCTGTTGTTATTGTGATTGGGATTGCACTGAAGCTGCAGATCAATTTGGAGAAAATTGTCATCTTAACAATATAGAATATTCCACTCAATGAACATGAATTATCTCTCCACTTACTTGGGTCTTTAAATTCTTCTGGCAGTGTTTTATGGTGTCCAAGGTAGACATCTTGCACACATTTGTTAGGTTTATAGCTGGCTATTTGATGTTTTAAAAGTGCTATTGTAAGTGGCACTATTTAAATTTCATTTTCCAGTTGTTTCATATTAACACATAGAAATACAATTGATTTTGTAATTTGGTCTTACAAACAGAAACCTTGCTAAATTAGCTTATTTTAAATATTTGTTTGTAGACTCTTTTAAATTTCCTATGTATGCAGCCACATTATGTGAGAATGATAATATTACTTATTTCTTTCCAGTCTTTATACTTTTTCTTTTTTTCCTTTTTGCAAAGACCAACACTTTCAGAACAATGTTTAACAGAAATAGTGAGAGTTTTATTTCTGAACTTGGTGGGGAATGTTCAATATTTCACCATAATTATTACATTAGCTGTAGGTTTTTATAGGTCCCCTTTATTACATGAAAGAGGTTCCTATCTATTCCTAGTCTTTTGAGTTTTCTAAATTATTTATGGTTTTTAAATTTGATCACATAGTTTTTCTGTTTTTATTGAAATCAATCATATGGTTTATGTCTTTAATTCTGTCATATGATGAATTACACTGATTGATTTCACTGTTAAAGTAACCTTGTACTCCTGGGATAAATTCCACTGTCATGATGTATTGTATCACTGGTTCAATTTATTAATATTTTGTTTAGGATTTTTACATCTATTTGTGAGAGAGATTAGCTTGTAATTTTCTTGTAAAATTTTTTCAGATTTTGGTATTAAGGTTTGCTGGCCTTATAAACCATTTGGAAGTTTTCTATTTTTTATTCTTTGAAGGAGTTTGTGTTAGATTGGTACATTTCATGTGTACTAGAAAAGAACGTTTATTCTGCAGTTTGTTGATGTTAGTGTTGTATGTTAATAAGGTCAAATTGTTAATCATGTTCAAATGATTAGGCCTTTAAAAAAATGATTGGGCTTTTTTCCTGGTTTTATCATTATGATGAAAGAATCTTAAAATCACCAACTTTGTACATTTATCTGTTTTTCCTTTCAGTTCTTTCAACTTTCCCTTTAAGTATTCTTGAGCTCTTATGAAATGTGTAAAAATTTAGGATTATTACAATTTATGTTTGAACCATTATGTCATTATGAAATGTCCTTTATCCCAAATAGTGTATCTTGCCTTGAAATCTATTTTGAACTTCTGTCAATATAATCACTCTATGTTTCTTTTCATCAATATTTCTACAATTTATTTTTTCCTTTTCAGCCTATCCATATTTTTATATTTAAAATATGTCTTTTTTTT
>PVJI01007686.1:0-76416 GCA_004026765.1 Micronycteris hirsuta | reverse complement strand
GTCCATAAATTTCACAAACTCATTTATTATTGAGGTGAATCTCTGCCTTCAACACAGAGGATAAACCAAAGCCATTTAACATTGATACTTAATATTTAGTATTGATACTTTTGAATTTTTGGTGTAGAAGCTATTATTTTGACAACAGCAATATCAGGAAATTATTAGTTTGTTTGACTTTGGTTGAAAACCCCAACTCCTAAACATTTTCAAAGCTACTGCCAAACTTCAATTAGAAAAGAAAAAGAAGCTTATTACTCTCATTGGTCAGAAGTTTAGTTAATTTCTCAGACTGATGCTGTGGAAACACCCACACAATACAGGATAATTAACACTCAGTCCTCACCGGATGCCTTAGACATTAGATGCACAGAGCGTGGGCCTCAGATCCAGCCCCCTCGCCTCCCTTCAGAGACCCGGTTGCGGAGGAGTGTGCGCTGAAAGCTCCCACTGAAGTACGGATGGAGCTAGATTAGTGTGAGTGTGCGTGCTGTAAACTGGGAGCGTTCCTGTGTCTGACATTTAGGCTGAGTTTGTTTAAGAAATGATCACAGCAACAGTTTACAGTAAAAGTGTTCTAAGCATTTTAGTATTTCATTAAATGGTCACAGTTACCCTATAAACCGCATAGTGTCATTATTCCTAAATAATAGGAGGACTGAGAATTGACCATTGGATTAGCATCTTGGAGGCCATTGGTCACCTTGATGGGAGTGCATTTGGGAGAGTGGGGGCAGGACTGATGAGGATTAGTGTTTAGGAAGAGAGAGAATTGGAGCCGGTTATATAGATGGTGCTTTTGAGGAGCTTTATTGCAAAGGAGAGCAGAGAAATGGATCAGTAGCTGATTGGAGGAGTAGAGTCCGGAAAAGCTTCCTTTTTCCCCTCTCATCCTTCTTTCTTCCCTCCCTTCCTTCTTTCTCCTGATGGGAGACACCATAATATTTTGTATGTTGATGGGAATTTTTTAGTAGATAGTTATGCTGATCTTTGTATATGATGTCAGTAGATTATTATATTAATTTAGTAGTTCAGTAGCATGTGACAGATGATTGGATTAGTTTGTTTATATAGGAATAAACTCAGGTAGAATAACATGTGGTTTATCCATAGTAGGAGGAAGGTCAGCTATGTAGCTGAGGATGCTAGCTTTGGTGGTAGGACTCTATAGACATTTTCTTTTGGTTGCTTCAGTTTTTTTTTTTAGTGAAATAGGAAGAAAAATTATCAGCTGAGAGTCAGAATTGGGGAGGAGGTGATAGAAATTTGGGGAGAGGAGGTCTGCAATCATTTTTAGAATTTTAAGAGTGAATAGATTGGGAAGACAGGATATGATTGCTGAGAACATAAGAGCCCATTTAAGGGTCACGGTCAAAGATTTCACGTGGGACTAGGCAATACGGTTGACATGTTCTAACCACATCACCTTCCTGGGTGCCGGCATGGAGGAGGCTGAGAATGAGATTTTACCAAAATTGTATTTTTGCCAAAGAGTACAGCATATCAAGAGAGGGGCAGAAGAACTGAGGTGTATGTGATGGAGATTTAATGCTAGTCCATGGAATCGAAGCTGGTGTGGAGGGAGACAGGACTTCCAGGGGAGAAGAAGGGGTGGAAGGATGGGTAGAAAAACAAGACCCAGCTATACGTTGTCTACAAGAAACCACTTTAAATGTAAAGCTGGCAGTTTCTTCTGAAACTAAACTTACTCTTACTATATGATCCAGCAGTCATGATCCTTGGTATTAACCCAAAAGGAGTAAAAATCTATGTCCACACGAAAACCTGCACATGGATGTTTATAGCAGCTTTATTCCTAATTGCCAAAACTCTGAGGTAGGCAGCGTGTCCTTTGGTAGATAAGTGGATAAATAAACTGTGGTTCATCCAGACAATGGCATATTATTCAGTACCAAAAAGAAATGAGCTATCAATCCATGAAAAGATATGGGGGAACTTACATGCATATTACTAGGTGAAAGAAGCCAACCTGAGAGGCTGCGTGCTGTATGACTCCAAACGCATGGCGTTCTGGAGAAGACAAACCGTGTGGAGGCAGTAGAAAGATCAGAGGCTACCAGGGGTTGCGTGGGGAGGAGGAACGAATAGGTGGAGCACTGGGGATTTTTAGGGCAGTGGAACTACTCTGTGTGATACTATAATGGTAGATACGTGTCGTTTATACGTTTGTTCAAACCCAGATACACTGCCAAGACTGAACCCCAATATAAGTAATGGACTTTGGGTGATGGTGGTGTGTCAGTGTCGGTTCATCAGTTGTAACAAAGGTGCCGCTCGGTGGGGTGGGGGCTGTTGTCATGGGGGAGGACATGCACATGAGTGGGTGGGGGTATAGGGTGACTCTGTACCTTCTGCTCAATATTGGTGTGAACCTAAGACTGTCTACAAATGAAATTTATTTTTAAAAGAAGATGGTTAAATAGTGATTTGGAGGGTAGACTCTGGGGAGAGGCAAAAGATTGAGAGTTCGGATATTCGAGAGAGGTGTATGAGGTATGGGGTTATGGAGAATTCACTGTGAGCACGACAGTTAGGGTCAAGTAGGCTCGTGGTGACTGAAGTAAGACCAGTGGAGAGGACTTCATTAAAACTGAGCCAGGGTGTTCACAGGATGACTTGTGTGTGCATTAGAGTGCTGAGGGTTCAAACAGCAGCAGGGACTGAACCCATGGAGAAATGCCAGTGACCACTGTTGCAGACTGCAGTGGGGAGGGTTAACGGGTGACATAACCTGATGAAACAGGATGTGAGCTGAGTACTCTTGTGAAGTGAGAAAGAGAAGGGTCTCAGAGAACAGGTAGAGAGCTGCAGGAGAGGTACAGCTTCCACTCCCAGGCCCAGCCCTGGGAGGGCTCTGGGAGCAAACCTGCCCCCTTGAGAGGGCTGCCGGGGTAGGGTGGCCTTTGGGGAGCCAGTCTGATGAAGAGAGAGAAGGTGATGCATGTCCAAGAGCAGGGGCAACTGTGGGATTTTGCTGAGGAGGAAATATGACTTACAGATGGTGAAGGGGTGATGTGGCAGGGTACCTGGAGATGAAGAAAGGAGGCGTGAGGATGGAACAGGGATATGAGGAGTCTTGTGGAGAATTGATTGTAGGTGCCGAGGGGACTTGGCAGACAGATGGCAATGACATAAAGAGGGATTAAAACACTTGAGTTACGTCGTGAGGAGTCAGTGAGGCAAAGCAGGTGAAGTGCATAGCACCTTTTGGTAAGAAAGGAATTTAAAGCCACACCCTGCCTTCCAGCAATCCCTTCTGCATGTCACCCCACTCAGTTGATGTATGACAAAATAGAATGATAAACTTTAACACACATGGCTGAGTCCTTAGTAATTATAACTGGAATCACTGAAATAATTAGTGGGTATCAGCTGCTGGGTAGGAACCTGATCCGGTGCTCATTATTGCAGATGAAAATTGAAAAGCTTCAATCTGCATTTTAGCTTTCATGCCTCCACTTCATTGTGTCATTAACCTTGACCATACTGGCAAGCTCGTACCCCAAAGTATAAAGGGCATTTAATATCCCTCAGCATTCAGTCTCCACTTAGGAGTGCAGATCCAAGGATGGGGGTTCAAGTTCAGTCAGTGCATGTGTCAGATAGCCAGCATTTCCTACCTTGGCTTCCCCCAATTTCCCTGGGAGATTTAGACAGCTTTCCCGCCTGTGAATCCAGATAGGTGGGTGGGATAGGGCTGGCTCCCTGCTCTAGCGACCTCTCAAAGGCTCAGCTCTCCCACTCTGCCACGGTCGCCCACCGCCTCGTTGAGCTTGTTATTTGCTCTGCCCGGGAGCCTTTCTTTATTCTTCCCCAGCTTCCTGCATTTCCCAATGATTTCTGTCCTAAGTGTTTCAGGATTTGGGAAAGATGATTGTATGTGAGCCACTAGTGATCTTAGAAGTGTTCGGTGCAGGCCTGTTCAGGCTTTACCTGGGAAGGATGATCACATGCTTGGGCTCTAGAATCGGAGTGTCTGGGTTTAAATTGCAGCTCTGCTTCATACTGGCTGCGTGATTTTGAGTGTATAACTTAATCTGTGTGTTCTCACCTGTATAACGAGGATGATAACACTGCTTTATAGGATTGTTGCAAGGAGTAAACTAAATGAGTAAACCCATTTCAGTCACTTGACACAATGTGAGAAGAATTAGCCAGTGTTATGATACCTGTGGCTTATGGGTTACCAGAGGGCATGCGCATGGAAAATTTCTCTCTTTTGGGGTGTGGGTCTTCGAATGCCTTTTTAACAAAGCTGACTGAGCCCTCATTGGGTTCAGTTCCACAGCTTCACCCTGGATTGGTCCTCAAAGGTGCAGGCCGCACAGCAGGGCAGAAGCTGGAGTGTGGGGCTAGCGCAGATGCCGGGCTCATTCACAGTGCAGGTGCAAGCCTCTGCCCGGAGCTGTGCCGTGTCTGCAGGTTGCTGTACCGCCTTTCCAGGCCAGGCAGTGTCAAGAGCGCTCTGTTGATGCTTCGGTGTTTGGTTTACCTCATTGGCAGCTACTAACATCGTAAGGGGCTCCTTAATCCATCACCTTGACATCGTGAAGTCCAGAAGGAATGGATTTCTCTGCTTATTGATTTTGTAACAAGTCCTCTCTGATGGATTTGGAGGCTTGGCTAAGGAGGATAGAGGCTATCTTTCAAGGAAACAGAAGAGCAACTCAAGTATTTTATTTGCTAGCTCAGCAAGTATATTTGCTCACCCACTGTGTGCCAGGCCTACAGGCCCTGTGTGGGGATCCAAACCTAAATAAAACATAGTCTTTGTCCTTGAGGAGCTCAAGGTCCTTCTAGATAGAATAACAAGTGACTATGTAAGGCCAGTAAGTTGACATAATGCCTTGGAGCATGCCACGCCGCTACAGATACAGGGGACTTTCAAGAGGAGACAGAGTATAAATTGAGACCTGAGGATGAGTGAAGCTAGCAGGGACGAGACAGGTGTGGGGTGGAGAGGTCATAGGGAATGGACATTCCAGGAGGAGGAACTGGCAAATGCAGGGGCCTGGTGGGGAGAGGACAGTCCCCAGTGTGTGGACCGATGTGGTTATTGACTGCCTTAGTGACAGCAGGGTGATGTGCATAGGTGATGCACATTATCCAGTGGTTTACATAATTTCTCACTATTAAATAAACATGAGTGTTTTCCTGTATCCAGAGAGGAATTCATGTACACTCTCTGCACATCCCTTTCCAGATTAAAGATGCTGCTTGGTTTTCTCTTGCTGAGCTCCCAGAAGAGCCTCTCCTCAGCTTTTTGCTTTTTCTGCTGGAACCAGAGGGAGCCAAGACTGGAAGGTAGGTCTGCCTGTGTGAGCCTTGCCCCCTCCCCGAGAGGCTTCAGGGCTCTCTCCCCTCTCTCTGAGTGCTCTCTGTTCTCCTGCCGTCCTCCTTTTCCACCCCCCCTCTGTTTATCTATCTCTGCCTCTGCTTCTCTCTCTTCTCCCTCTCTCTCTCACATATGTCACTCTGTCAGCCATAGGTCAGTGAGAGTCAGGGAACAACAAGGCAGGCCTGGTACTGCCCTCCCGGAGCTGAGACCAGAGGGAACAGTGGACGGTGAAGGTCCCACAGCTCCCTGGTGGGGTGAGTGCTTCAGGCCCTGACTCTTGCAAGCCATCAGGCTGTGTGAGGAAGCCCCATGGTTCACTTACATGGAAGCAGGCCCACCTTCCCCTTGCCTTGCTGCCCTGCCCCCACATGGGTCAGCCTAAGCATGGTTGGTTGGTTTCTGTACCCATTAGAATGGGAGACAGCCTGTACTCAGAAAAACTGTAGAACACTGAAAAAAGAAATTAGTTAGGGAAATACAAATAAGTGGAGGCATATACTATGTTCATGGATTGGAAGAATTATCATCATTAAATTGTCCATACTAACCAATCTATAGGTTCAATACAATCCCTATTAAAATACCAATGGCATATTTCACAAATCTAGAACAGCTATTTCAAAAATTTATATGGAACCAAAAAAGATCCCAAATAGCCTCAGCAATCTTGAGAAAGAAGAACAAAGTGGGAGGGATCACAATACCTGATATCAAACTATACTACAAGGACACCATAAATCCAAACAGTCTGGTACTGGCGTAAGAACAGACACATAGATTAATGGACAGAATAGAGAGCCCAGAAATAAACTGATGTCTCTATGGTCAATTAATATTTGACAAAGGGGGACATGAGCATACAATGGGGTAAAAATAGCCTCTTCAATAAATGGCGTTGGGAGAGCTGAACTGGTACATGCGAAAGTAGGAAACTTACACCATACAACAGAATGAATTCAAAATGGATAAAAGACTTAAATATAAGTCATGACACCATAAAAGCTTTAGAGGAGAACATAGGGAGTAAAATTTCAGATATTCCATGTAGCAATATTTTTGCTGATATATCTCCTATGGCAAGGGAACTAAAGGAAAAAATAAACGAATGGAACTACATCAAATTAAAAAGCTGCTGCACAGCTAAAGAAACCATCATCAAAATGAAAAGGGAACCAACCTTATGGGAGAACATATTTTCCAAAGATATATTGGACAAGGGTTTGATTTCCAAAATATGTAAAGAACTCATGACTCAACGCCAGGAAGACAAACAATCCAGTTAAAAAATGGGCAAAGGACCTGAGTAGACACTTCTCCAAGGAGGACATACAGATGACCCATAGACATATGAAAAGATGCTCAACATCACTAGCCATCAGAGAGATGCAAATTAAAACCACAGTGAGATACCACCTCACACTGGACAGAATGGCCATCATAAACAAATCAACAAACAACATGTGCTGTTGAGGATGTGGAGAAAAGGGAACCCCAGTGCATTGTTGGTGGGAATGCAGACTGGTGAAGCCACTGTGGAAAACAGTGTGGAACTTCCTCAGAAAACTAAAAATGGAACTGCCTTTTGACCCAGCAATTCCACTGCTGGGGATATACCCAAAGAATCCTGAATCAGCAATTCAAAAGGACTTATGCACCCCTATGTTCATAAGCATTATTTACAATAGCCAAGTGCTGGAAACAGCCTAAGTGCCCGTCAGTAAATGAGTGGATCAGAAAACTGGTACACTTAGGCAGTGGAATACTACTCAGCAGAAAGAAGGAGCTCCTACCCTTTGTGACAGCATGAATGGAACTGGAGAATATTATATTAAGTGAAATAAGCCAGGTGGTGAAAGACAAATACCATATGATCTCACCTATACTGGGAACCTAATGAACTAAAAAGACGAGCAAAATAGAACCAGAGGCATGGAAACATGGAACAGAGTGACCGTGACTAGAAGGGAGGGGAGAGGGGGATAATGGTGGAAGGAAGGGGAAGGGACTAGTCAAAGAACATGTATGAATGACCTGTGGACATGGACAGCAGTGTGGGGATTGACTGCGGGAGTGTGGGGTGGGCAAAGTGGGAAAAATTGGGACAACTGTAATAGGATAACAATGAAAAATTTCAAAAAATAGACTACCAGTATTACTATTAGTTATCTTTTATTGAGTGATGACTGTGTGCCAGGCCCCTGGCTGGATACTTTACATATTTAGCTGACTCTGCTCATGACAGAACTGGGAAGCAGATACCATTACCATTCTTTTTGTATAGACAGGGGAACTGAGGTCCAGAGATGTCAGGGGCAGCTGGGATTTGAACCTGGGTATGGCTGACTCCAAATTTTATAATCCTAACACTGGGAAGTATTCATCTGATGAAAATACCAACTTCCCTGGCAAGTGCTCTAAAATGCCGAGTGCCACCCCGAAGGGTCAGAGTCCTTCCTGATGAAGAGGAAGAGGGAGGGGAGGCCCTTTCGGTAAGAGGCAGGGATGCTGACACTGAGCGAGGCAGTAAGTACGCCATGTGTCCACACCCAGGGCAAGGCCAGGGAGGCGAGGCTGGCTGAGCTCAGAGAGCTGAGTTTGATCCACTCTAAATTACGAGCAGGTGTGCAAGCAGTCAAAGTCAGAGTGGACGCCATCCCTAGTAGGATGGGCCATTCCTATTCCTCCCAAGGCCCTAAACCTCCTACCAAAGTGCCAGTCTGTCTACTCGCCCACATACTTTTTGGTCTTATGACTCCCACTGGGGCGGAGGTCATCTTTTTCTACTGCGGAACAGTAGATAAAGTAGAAAAAGTTCCTCTGCCTCATTCAGGATCACTTCTTTATGGTAAGAAGTTATGGAAGTGGGAGGGGAGCCCAGAGTTTGCAGTTTCCTTTCTGAGGTGGCTGGGGGACCTTGCAACTCATTTCACAGACTCAGAAACTAACTGTGGCAGGATGAGGTGGCATTGCTCGCACCAGCGGAATTCCAAGGGGGACAGCATGGTGACTGCTGTTCACGGTACACTGGCTTTTAGCAAGCACCTTGGGGTCTGTCTGTGCTATTGGAGCTGAAGCACACAATATAGCTGCAGAGGAGGGCTGAATTAACACCGCCCCGTTCTTGGATCCTTCCAAAGCTTTCATCCACAAGCGTACCTAAGCCACTTTGTCCATGGATTGGCTCATGGAAGAACTCATGTGTTCATTAATCATTACTTCATTAATCAACAAAAATAGAGATCTGCCATGTGCAGAGCACTGTGCTAGGGCCCTGGAGAAACAGTGAAGAGCGAGGCAGGCATGGTTGCTGCTTTCCTGGAGCTGACAGACTGGCGGGAATGAGAGACAGTGAAGGTCCTACTGCAGAGCATGATGAGGGTCTCTCCTTGTTGTGCAAATTAGACCTGAGCTTCCTTACATCCAATCTCATAGTAATTCCTGGGAAAGCATTTTCTTTCAGACGAACCCAGTTGGTATGAGCCTATTAGCTTGAAAGCTTGAGTGCTTTCCAGTAGTCCATCCTTAAATAGATGTTCCACTCAACTCCACCTGAGCCAATTGAACTTTCTGTGCTCTAGAAGATGTGCCCAGCCCAGGAGGAGTGAGAGGTGGTCACTACCCACCCATGGAGGGGGCACAAAAACATATAACCCAGTTGTGTGAATATTATGTGGCAGAGCTAGTCATTCATTCAGCAAGTAGTCATTGCATGCCCACTGTGCCAGGCACTGTTCTAAATCTTTGTGGTCCAGCTATAAGCAAAACAGAGTCCTTGCCTCTGTGGAGCTTACAGTTTACTGCGGGTGTGGGACTGCAGATTATTTTATATACTTAGATGGTTAGGGAGGAACTTCCTGAGGGCGTGATTTTGGACAGGGAGTTGAAGCTGGTGAAGGAGGGAGCTATGAGGCCTTTTAAAGGGGGAGAATGGCATGGTCTGCTTTGCACCGTGGTGGGCGGGGGAGGGGCCTGAGCGGCCTGAGTGTTGTAGGATCAGGGTGTGGGCCGTTGTCGTCATCTGAGCAGGTGCAGTGGTGCTAAGGGTGCAGGGATGGAAATGCATTGGGGAAACATTTGTTTTAATACCAACAGGAAGGAAGGAACAGAGAAATTGAGAGCTCAGTGTGTGGCATGCTTAGGTCGTCAAACACCGGGAGGAAATTCCCTGACATGTTAACATCTGATGGGTTACAGATGATTTTTCTTATACATAAATTCATTTTCAACTTTATCAATATAATCATAAAACAGTTTGAGTGTGTTACAGTGTTTAAACCTGCCTGTTTTCCTTTGGACCAAGTTTGCGGAACCATGCCTGCCTTGCTCTTCATTGTTTCTCCTTAAGTCTGAGTTTTGGAGAAGCCCCTGGCCAGGCCTGCAGTCTTCAACAAAGTTATCGGATATCTTTGTTGTTTTTTTAAATACCAAATTAAAAGAGGATTCAGAAGGGTTGAGAGCAAATGTGACCCATGCAGCTTATTTGCACTTATATTGTGAAAACATTTCAGAGAAACAGTAATTTAGAATTGGCATCACTGGATAACATACCCTTCCAGAGGATTCTGTCATGACTCACCTCATTATGGATTCAGAATAGTAAATGTTCGTGAGACTAGTTTTGATGAGTAATTATAACGTAACAAATGTATAGAAGTATTTTTTTCAAATTTGCTTGTGATTGCTGAAATGCTAATGGCAAAGAGAGGCTAATAACTAGATGGCAGAGTAGCAATTAGAAAAATGTAGAGCCCTGCTAATTATAAAACAAAAACCAAAGGTAGACAAATCAGTGTAGTAGTCCCCCTTTACGTGGGG
Organism: Micronycteris hirsuta; assembly: GCA_004026765.1. Lineage (NCBI taxonomy): Eukaryota > Metazoa > Chordata > Mammalia > Chiroptera > Phyllostomidae > Micronycteris > Micronycteris hirsuta. Next base: position 66,242 of record PVJI01007686.1, on the reverse strand, counting down.
GCTAATTTCCAAGACCCCCAGTAGATGCCTGAGACCCCGGGTAGGTCTGAACCCTGTATGTACTGTGTTTTTCCTACACATCCGTACCTGTGATAAAGTTTAATTTGCACAGTAAGAGATGAACAAAAATAACTAATAATAAAGTATAACAATTATAACAATATACTGTAATAAAAGTTATGTAAATGTGGTCTCTCTCTCTCAAAATATCTTGTACTCACCTTTTCACTTACAGGAAGAACTTTATAGCTTCTCTTTGGCCTACCTGGATGTCGCATCACTAGTGTGCTTGGGGCCATTGTTAAGTAAAAGAAGGGTTACATGAGCACACGCCTGTGGCACTGCAATGGCTGATCTGAGAACCGAGGCGGCTGCTCAGTGACCAATGGGCTGGTAGTGTATATAGTGTGGATACGCTGGGCAACTGGATGACTCACGTCCCGGGCAGGACAGAGAGGACGGTTCAAAATTTCATCATGTTATTCACAACAGTGCTCAATTTAAAACTTATGAATTATTTCTGGAAATTTCCACTGAATATTTTTGGACCATGGTTGACTGTGGGTAACTGCAGAAAGCGAGCCTGTGGATAAGGGGCCTCCTGTATCTGTGACTTCTTGGATCAAGGGAGCAGGCTCCCTTTTCACTTCAGTGCCCCATCCATGTGTTCCCAAGCCTGGGCTGATGCTCTTCTCTGCTTCCTCCAAGAAACCCTACCCCTCCTCCAGATCTGCTTGAAGGTAACTCCAGGAGGACTTTCCTTATATCCCTGGGGAAATCCTCTGTTTCAGGCTCTGCACTCCCATCACATTTTATTCTTAGGGACCAATAACCTTGTCAAAGTGCTCTGTGTTTTTGACATTTTCATACTTAACTAATCAGCTTCATTCATTTGCATATTCCAGCCCCGGACATGCCACATTGCAGAACTTAATAAATTTGCATACATATACTCTGATTTAAGAGTATTATTTGTAGGAAGCTGAGGAGCAAGTAAGTGCTGGCGTGTGTCTACCAGGGAGTTGAGTTAGGGACGGCAAGGGCATATTTGGCTCTAAGAGATGCTGTCTTGGAGCCAGCACTGCCCGTTAGAGGCCCCTGGCATCGTGCGTAGACAGTTGCCGTAACTTTCTGAAAGTCCCGGAAGACATGCGTAAAAGATGAGTGAGTGACTGCATTGAAATAAGTTTAATCAGGAGAACCAGATTCCAAGTATATATTTTTTTGCCTCAAACTGATTTATCCAGTGCATGACTGAATAACACTTGGAAGTAGGACATATACCTATTTTTTAAATATGAGAAAAGAGGACTGAGGCTTTGATACGATTTCATTTATTTCCATAGCCTCCAGTGTTATCTATATGCTGTTGATTCCCAGGTTTTTCCTCCAGCCCAACCTGTATCCTGAGGAACTGGTTCAGATATTCCTCTGCCAAGTGGTCATGTACACTAGTAAGTCCCACATACAGAAGGAAGATTACCTTTTGCTGATAGATCATTTAACTGCTCTAAGTTTCCTCATCTGTGAAATGGGAATGATAATCATTTTGTAAACCTCATCTTAGATGTTAAATGTTTATCAAAATACTTAACAGAAATGAGGAACAAAAAGGACCAGAGAAGTAGGGACTCAGTAAGGGGTTACTAGTCCAGGCACTTGGCCTTGCGAATGAGGATGAGCTGCAGAGCAGAGAATGACTGAGCCAAGCGTCTGTGGTGGTTCGTGGGAGAGCCCGGCCTCCTCACTCGGTGCCCTCCCTTCAGCTGGGGGAGCCTCACCTGTCAAGGCCCCATCCTAGCATTGCCTGACAGGCTCTTTATGATGCCATGTCACCTGTGACATAGGCCCTGTCCTGCAGAGAGGGTGACCCTGGGGCTCCAAGCTATCTGGTTTCCTCAAGTAATCTCTACAATCCGATGACCAGCAGAGCACTCATCAATTGTTTCCTTTAGGTGAAGAAAAGATCCTACTCTGTCTAAAGTCTGGTGTCTAAATTTGTAATTTAAGAAGAGATATCGTTTAGGCAAAAAAGCTCTGGCTCTTAATTTTTTAGTTGAATTAAAAGTTTTTCTTTTTCCTGCACATTTCTTGGAGCTCTTCTCCATGTTTTTGTTAAAATATCAGTTTTAAGCACATAAAACATCAAGTTTCTAATGTGCTGTGGGAAGGTATTGGGTGAATTCTTTGGAGTACAAAACTTAAGCAAAATTAATAATCACCAGAAAGTGATTATTAATTGATTAATGATTGGTAAGTGATTATTTCTGATGATTTGTTGTCATCAGAAAGATCCTTGGGCCACTGTTTTCAAAGAATATGTAGGAGAAGCTGGAGAGAACTATTAGCTAAACAGGCAACACCCTGGTCTTCATCACCTAGTAGGTCAGCAATTGCAGGCCATGTTTCCACAAATGAAAAGACATGAGCTCTGTCCTTCCCCCCCGCCCCGCCCCCCAGATCCAAGCAACTGTATTGGTAGTGAACGTGAAGCGTGTTGTATTTCTAGGATGTCTGTGTGAGTGTGTGTGTGTGTGTGTGAGAGAGAGAGAGTGAGGGAGAGAGGGAGAGAGGGAGAGGAGAGAGAAGAGGTCCTTAGCATTTCAGTGTGGCCCTTCTTAATTTTCAAAGCATTTAACCATCAGTGATTAGCAAGCCTGCTCTGGAGCCCGGAATAACAAGTCATTATTATTAATTTCACACTGTAGGTATGAGAGGCAGAGAGATCATAATAATATGAAAGATAATCATGCTACCAAGCATTTGGAAAGCCCTTTCCTATTTGAGAAATGATAGTATTTAGAAAAATTTAGCCCCAATTATTCTTATATCACTGTAATTTTAGGACTAGGTATACAATTTTAAATTTTTTTTATTACTTTTCCTGAGACTGACATCATTCTGCCCCTCCTGTGACCATAGACTGTATTCCCCAACCCCTCCAGACCTCCTGGGGCTGACAAGAGAGTGCAGATTGTACTCTACCACCTGATCTATTTTATTGAGGGTCGATAGATAAGTTCATGGCCTCCTGTTGCTCAGTTGGTGTATGCTCAGACAGTACATGTGCCAGGATATTCAGAGTGTTCATTGCAGCTTCTTATCCCTGCACTATGTTTGAGTGTACTGATTGCATGTTTTAGAAATGGAAAAGAAAGAGAGAGACACTTCAGCCATAACAAGCGAGATTTCTGAATGATGGAGAATTTTTTTTAACTTGGCAATCAAGTGCAGTTCTCTAGTTTTCTTGATTGGTGTTAAATCAATTGGTGGAGTTGATTGGAACTCTGCCTTGGATCCAGAAGCTGCAGTGGCATTTGCTGGCTCCTTATAATTCATGGGCTCGAAGGTTAGCAGAATATGGCACCCCCAGATATGCTAGTTTGGTGTAAGGATTATTTTGAGATGAAGGCAATTAAGAAGAAGTAGGTACAAGAAAAGTTCTTTGCCCTTATTTGGCTAAAAGCAGGGCATAAATTTGTAAGGGTGGCCCCCTTCCCTCGCTACCAAGGACAGAAGTTAATCACCAGAGACAGCACTAGAGGCATCTGCATAGCGAACCTGGCTAAAACTAGTTCTCACCTGCCACTAGTTCCTCCTTATGTTTACTGCCCCACAATTTGATGTCCTTAGAAGCTCAAAGTCTGTGCTTGATTGTCCTTTTAAGATGCTGTATGAGCTCAAGTCCTAACCACCCCTTTGAGTTACTCATTTCTGAGTTTTCCCATCTGTTGTGCTATGCACATGTTAATAACCTCTGTGTTTTGTTTCGTTTTTTCTTTTTCTTTTTGTTACTCTGTCTTTTGTCTGTCTAGTTTACAGGGCTGTGGCCAGGGAACGTAGGAGGATAGAGGGGAAAAGATTTTTTTCCCTCCCCTACAGCCTAATAGAGGAAAAAAAGAGCCATGACTTTTTGCCATTATAACAGCCTAAAAACCAAACACTAAAATAATCCAAAGCTCAGAAGGGTGGAGAGAAAATCATTTTTCCTTCCCCTCACGGGCCTGTCGTGTTTCCCTGGCTAAGGGCTCAGGCATCCTTCTTCTCATGGCCCTTCCTCAGTCCCTGGGGCTCATCCTCCCTCTCTCCCGGGCCACAGGGGTTGTTTGGTACCCAGTGAATTGTCAGAGATTTCGTTTTATTGATGTAATTATATTGTAGGGACTCTTGTCAGAATGGCGTGAAGATGATTTTAAACTAAAAACATCTGAACAAATAGCAGCTGCACTTCTTTTACTTCTTTTTAAACTTCTTAGCAAAGCCTCTTAAAAATACAGCCACAGTCAGTGTGCTGGAGGCACGGGCGGGTGTTATATTCAGGCAGGAGGCTGACCACTCGCACCCGGATGAGAGCAAATACCACAAAGGCTCTTGCCTTCCATTTGTTTCCCTAAAAGCCTGTGTGTTTCCCGAAAGTCCTCTTTTTCCTTAGCCACTCTTTCCTTTCCTCCCTTGGTATATAAACCCCTGTCTTTACTGTTCAGGTAGCTACTTCTTTTAGGTACTTCTGTATGCATATGAATAAACTCTGTCTTTTCTCTCTCTTTGGTTAACCACGATCTCGCAACCACTGCAACCTAAGATGTTAGAAAAACAGTTTTCACCTCCCAACATGTGTGTGACACTGAAAATTTCCAGGAAGTGTTGACATCATGTGGGGGAAATGCCAGAGGTACAGTAGTTTAATGAGAAAACCAGAATTCTAAATTGTTCATACAGCGTTGTCACCATTGCACAGAACAAACAAATCTATGCACAGGAAAAAAAAATAGTGCACCGCCGTACCTGGTAATAAGTCATACAACAAAGTCTTAGGAGTGGACTGTAGGGACAGGTAGACGAATAGCCATATGCAGGGCACCGGGCGGAATAGAAGTCCAGGAGCCACAACGTGTGTTGGGGAATTGGTGTGTGAGAGAAATGGCATCGCAGATCAGCGGGGGAGTTAGATTCTCTAATAACAGTGCTGGGAAACCAACTCTTGGAGAAAAGCAACAATGTGACACAGACTCTCCCTGCGTACCAAAGTAAACTCCGGAAAAGGACAAGAACCATATGATTTCACTCATATGTGGGATAGAAAACAGAAAGCAGCAAACAAAACAAAGGAACTCGTGGACACAGACCACGGAGGGAAAGTGTGGTGAGGTGAGGTTGGGAAGGGAAAGGGGGGCAAGTATATGGTGACGGGAAACTTGACTTTGGATGGAGAGCACACAATAGAGTCTACAGATGATGTATCATAGAATTGTACACTCAAAACTTATATAGTCTTATTAATGTCACCCCAATACATTTAATAAAGTAAAAAAAGTAAATGGTAGATCTATGAAGGCAATGGGAGAAAAAACAGGTATAATATAGGAGAATATCTTTGTGACCTTGGGTGGGGGAAGGATCTCTTAATAAGACCTAATTTATAAACCTTTCAAAATATAAGGGTTTTTGTTTAATAAAAGGTGACACAGACAAATTTCACAGAGGAGCGATAATTGGGAGAACCTGAATGAGACAGGAACTAGTATTTAGAATGTAAGAGGAACTGGACGAAAATGTGAAAATACCGCCAACCAGAAAGCCTGTTAAAAAGCGGGTAAAGGAATGATAGGAAGAGGCAAGGCACAGAAAAGGGAAGCCCATGTGGCTGAACAGTATGTGAAGCACTCAGCTTCATTAGCAACTAAAGCAATGCAAATTAAAGCAGTTTCGCATCCCTCATCCTGGCAGACGTTAGAAAGCAGGGTAATACCCAGAGCTGGCAGCACGTGGCAAACCCAGCCCCAAGGGCGGGCCTTCTGGGGAGCAGTTGGCGCTGAGTGTGGGCAGACCTCACTGGGTCTGTCACACAGGAATGCTAAAGGAGGATAGTGAGCAGGTTCAGGATGTTCTTTGCAGCTTTGCGTGTGGTAACAAGGGACTAGAGTCAGTCTAGGTTTCTGGCGCCGTGGGAATGCGGAAGTGAAAGGCTGCAGGTACAGGTGATGGAGTACTAGGCAGCTGGCAGAAGCAGTGGACTAGGTTTACACGCAGCAATGAGGAGAGACTATAGGAAAGGGCGTGATCTTATCATATGATCCCTTTTATGTAATTATAAATACGCAAACCAACAATATGCTTTCCCCTAGTCTCCATTAGTATATAAGCTCCATGAGGCAGAAATTACAGGGTTTTGATGGTCCTTATGTGTTCCCAACCTCTGGAGATTTTCACATCATAGGTGCAAAGGACATATTTCTTGAGTAAATAATACATGTAGACATACACACATTATGGATATACATTTATTTATATGTGTGTGTGTGTATTTGGGGGGCAGGAAGAATGAAAATGAGGATAAAGTATGAAGGGAAACAAATATGATCATGTTCCATCAACTGAGTTGCAGAATTAATTCCAAATTTTGTACCTGGGGGTAGGGGGAGCAGTAGGAGGGAACATATGCGTGTGAATTATTCTTAGATGGTGGGATTAATGCTGAACTTTCTGTCTCCTCTCCTTTGCTATATTTTCTAAAGGTTCTATAATCAGTGTGTTTTATTTTCATTATCCCCAAACCCAACACTTGAAAATGTTTTTCTCATACTCGAGAGGGCAGTTCCCCAATACCAAGTCCCCCCCATTCCTCTGTCAGCTACCTCCCACCTCTTGCCGCCCCGCTCTCCCAGTCACCACACGCACCCAGCACCCATTCACACCGAATTCAGTGCCTCTGTCTCCACTCGCGCCTCAGGAGAAACCATCAGCCATCTCTCCGTTTCCTTCCCGACTGACCCTTAGTTTCAGGACTGTCTTTGGCTCCCAGAATAACTGACTTTTGGCCTTCTATCCTGCCCTGCTGTGAGGTTGGCCTGGATTGCTGGTCTCATTCTTCCCTAGTTCATCTGAACTTGGTGCTGTCCCATTATATTGGGTTGAATAGTGACTCTTCAAAATTCACATCCCTCCTGGAACTTCAGTGTGGGATCTGATATGGAAACAGTGTATTGCCAGTGTAATTAGTTAAGACGAAGTCCAACTGGATTATAGTGGGCCCTTAATCCAAAGTGACTGGTCTTTATAACAGTGTCCTTATAAGAAGAGAATAAGGGACACAGAAACACACAGGGAGGTCACTGTGTGACAGCAGAGGCAGAGATCAGAGTGATGTGTCCACAAGTCAGGGATCACCATGTAGGCCAGGAAGAGGCAAGGGAGGATCCTTCCCCAGAGCCTGCGGAGAGAGCGTGGCCTGGAGAACACCATGGTTTTGGACCCCTGGCCTCCAGAACTGTGAGAGAACACATTTCTATTCCAGAGCTTTGGAGGAAGATGGAGAGGCCTACTCCATGCTCTTACTTATGCTAAAACCAGCTCCAGTTGAATAAAATTATAGATGAAATTTAGCCATTTTCCTCTACTTTAATGAAAACTTTAACTTGGTTCATGCAGCCAACAGAGGGAGAAAGAGGTCCTCAGAATCTGGAAAATGAAGAAAGATCAGAATCCAATGGAGCCCTTTTTATTCTGAGTCATCACTCGTGAAAGCCCTTTCCAGTACCTCTGTGCCGGCAGAGCTTTGCCGTGAGCAGTGCACCCAGAGCTGCAGATGTGCTGTCCTTCCGCACCCACGTGCCACTCACCCCCTTCCTGGGCGGGCCTCCCTTCCTACTAGTCGTCCAGCTCCTTTCAGTCCGCCCCCCGGTCCGTTTTCTGCAGTGGGTAGGGTGGTTCTGTCCTAACTGTGGAGTCGAGTCACTCCCTCACCTGCGGAAACCTTCAATGGCTTCCATTCACCCCGAAGGTAAGGTCATGGCTGGGGTGTTCTGTCACCTGCCACCTCTCCCTTTTACTCTCTGCCATAGGGAGCGACTCAGGATTCTCCAACAGGGCTCTCTTCGCCTTTCTGCACTAGGCTATTTCATGTGTAGTTTCTATGCCTAGAACCATCCTTCCCATTCCATGCTGTCTGTCTGTCTCTCCCAAACTCTCAGGTTTTCTTTAAACACTGTCTCCTCTGGGACATCTTTAAACACATGCACCGTCCAGTTCTGATATTCTGTGAGTCAACAGGCCCCATGCTCCCATTCTACCCTCCTGATGTTTTTTTACGTTAAATCTGAATGTGAATTTGCTAGTAAAACACATGCCTCTATGTTGATGGTGTGTATAGCATCCTTGATTAACATCACCCTATTATGAGTAATTTGTACAGTGTTGTAACTTCAAAAAAATTCTGCATTTTTGTAATTTCCATTTGATTTAATTTGTGCTACTACTCATTGACTAATATTCTCTAAGAACTGTCCCCATTTTCTCTGTATCTCTGATATTTCAGCCTGATAGTTACACTTGAATAGGAAATTATTTTTTCTCGTTTTTTTGTGTGCATAGTGATGAATCTTTTCCATGGAGATATTTTTTAAAAAGTAATCTGTCTGTACATAGCAGGAGCTGTGCCTGCCCGTCTCCTCCTTCCCCCCTGCTCCCCCGTCTTTCCTGCCTGTGCTGCTTCCTTTCACAGCAGTGTTTTTGCAGCACCCCAGTCTCCCTCAGTGCCAGTGGTCTGCATTTTTCCAGTTGGAAAATATCCTTTGCCTCGTTTTTAGCCATGGAGCTCACACGCACAGCCCCTACTGTCTCTTGTTCTGGCAAGATCTCTTGGTAGGTAGGGAGGGAAGATTAGCAAAATCAGGAAGACCCTTGGAGTAGAGGAAATGCTGAAACTTAATTTGGGTTTGTTGGGAGGAAGACTGTGGCACTGAAAATCTAGTGGACTTGGGGGGAACAAAAAGGGATTCCCACTGAGTTCGGTGGGGGGAGGGTCAGATTCTCTGCATAGAGTTTTATATTCTTCATCTCATTTAATCCTCACCAGTACCCTGGGAGGTCATGACTCATTAATTCACTCACCAACTCATTTATTTACTGAACTATTATTAGGTACTGAGTACCTTCTGTGTGCCAGGACTTTCCTGAGGTCAAATGGGATGAGACATAGAAAGTCTTGACAACTGGGTGAATAGTGATGTCATTTACAGAGATGAGGGCAAGGGCAGGAGTTTGGGTGGGGGAAACAAGCACCCCATTTTGGACATCTTACAATTCTAATACCTGCCCTCCCTGCCCCCCCCTCGTTTCAGGTCAGGAACTAACTTCCACTAGATGCCCAAGATTTGATTGTAGAGCAATGGCTCCGGGACTGGAACCCAGGTCAGTCTGATTCCAGAGCCAGATTTTTGCTCTCTACTCAAATACTTGAGGAAAAGAAGCATGGCTGCCCTGGGTGTTATCAGAGCCTGTCCACTGCCCTTGTCCTCTCCTAGCACAGTGGCCTCCTTTACGCCACCTAAATACCTGTCACCCAGTGTACGCTGTTTCCGTGTGTTTTAGAGGCTGATACTCTTGGCAGAAGTGGAAAATCATTTAACTTTAGGCATTAGTTGTGACCCAGTGACAAATTGTCATTAAAGGACATGTTAATTAGTTTTTCCCTGTTATGATTCATTAATAAATGTCCTCCAGACACTTAGGTAGAAACCTAAAAAAGACAAAGCTAACATGGGCCGAAGTCACCTCTGTCCCTTCTCCTGAGATAAGCCAGTCCCCAGTCTCACTGTCAGATACGAAAGCTGATGATCCTGGCCCCAGTGTGGACCTGTTGACCAGCCTGCATGCTTTGACCGTCCCCTGTGCGTGCTTACTGGGGGCCACCCCACCCTCTCCGTCCCCTGACCTCTGGGATCCTTCTCTTTTCTGCTCCCATTCTGCATTGACAGGCACTGGTGCAGGGAGTGTAGGTGCCCCAGTCAGAGCCCTGAGGGTATGGAGGAGGGTATACAAGTGAGGGCTTTGAGGGGTTTTCTGACACAGTCTCTTAAAAAACAACTTGCTTTTAGGACGTGCAGCCTTTACAGTTTAAAAAAATTTTTCCCAATGGAAAAGGAAACAATTTTAAGTCATGTCATTTATGTTGAGGCATTTGTTTATACTACCAGCCAAGCTTACAAACTTCAATGAAATGAATTTTCCCAGGATGTTGGGTTATAAATTTTAAAAATCCTGAAAGTATTCAAAGCATGTGAGGTACAGGTGCAAACCCAGATTCCACTGGAGGCAGTGGGCTTATTCAGTCTTTGGCACTGCCTCAGGCCCAGGGCGGGCCTGTCCTCAGGCTTCCTGGCCTCTGGCGTCAGCAGGCCCGAGTTCTGTCCCCTCTGAGCTCCCTACCACAACGCCAGGTCCCTCCTGCTCAGCCTCCCCTCCTCTTCCCTTCCCCATTTTGATAAGTTTGCAAGCAGATTACAAACTGTCATCTCAACATCTTTACCTTCCACAATGACATCTCACTAGAGATCATAGCAGGTGGCAAATTGGTCTGATTTGTGATTATTTGCATTTTTAATTTGTGCTATTTTAGGCCCACAGAGTTTTTTTATGGGTGTTAAAATGGCAACACAAACATCAATACATAATTCATTATCTATTTTTCATAATATATGTGGTTAGCAACTCATTGACAAACAGAAAATTTGTCAACACTTTCAGCAAGGGGAAGGTGCAGCTCTGGCTTCCTTGCTCCTCCCCTTCCCCTCTGTGCTCTATATGAATAAACTGTTCCTGACTGAGCACAGTCAGCAGCCCGCATGCTGATATTTTGTCAACAGGAAATGCTTTCTCAGTTGCAGCTTTATCATTATTCAGAGTGACCAAATCTTAACTAAGGTAAAAGGTTTGTTGGGCTTCCACAGTTCTCTGACTTGGGAACATGTACTTCGCATTTTAAGCAAAAGATGAGAGAGCAAGAGGGATACCTCCAATCTCCATCCTGCTCTGTTGTTCCTTTCAAAGCCCCAAACCGTACTCTACAGTCTTCTCTTGTCCTTTCCTTCCCCATCCCCTCCCACTCCTCCTAGGCATGGCTGTTGGCATAACTCTTAAATTGGAAGAAAGCTATAATACCTATGATCCTTTGACACAACAACTGCATGGATAACAACATACATAGGCAGAATGCCAGGGATTTGACTGGGAAGACACTGGCAAAATAAAGGGGACCCTGAGTGGTTTTGTCAGAAAGATGACCAGTTAAAAAAAATACTAAGCAGGCTCTTTCAAGAGAAATGTACAGACCTTATTACATTCTTGGTGGCTGAAGCTGTAACTCAGCTGAGATAGATAAACTCTCATTTTTTACCATGCTGCTCCAGGTACCACTACACAGAGAGAGCCCGTTCCCTCAGTGAAACACCTCTGAATAGTCTGTCCCCTTCTCCATCTCCTACTGCAGAGGTAGACCAGTCAGCTAAACTGTCATCTGTGGGCGCTGCTCCCAGACCCCACCTGGTAGGCACTGTGGGCAAGATGGAGAAGACACACTCTGCCCTCAGGAGTTTAGTGGTCACTGCACCATACAGTGCAGCAAGCAATTGGTCCTTAGCTATTAAATGTGGATTGTTTCATCCCTTCAGCCACCTTGTAACCTATAGAGCTTCCCCATTTCACCACGCCCATCAAACACTTCTATTAAATCCATACACACAGGAAGAGTTTAACCCATCAGTAAAAGTAATCACTTGCTCCATTCGTTGAAATGATTATCCTTTTAGGCTTTTCTTCATTTCCTTCATTAAGTATTTATGGAATGTTTACTAGGTTTCTGGGCATAATTCAAGATACTAGAAAGTCCTCAGTGGACAAGTCGAGTGTTAACAGGTTTCTAAGCCCAGGAAGATTAGAAAATCCTTGAACAGAGCTGTATAATTTCCACAGTAAAAATAATAGTTTTCCAGCTGGCCTCTGACTCCTGCCACAATTTACTAGAGACCTTGACATTAGCTGTACTTCTTGCTAATGACTAGGCGCTATTCTGGTGGTAATTTAAACAGACTAAAAACAATAGCTTCGGCGACTGAATCCAGGTTTTCATGCATAATGCTCGTCAGGAAGAGTCACTCCCAGAGTGAGTGTCTTAGAGGATCTAGAGGATAACACATGACATCTGCATCGAGAACCTGATAGCTTTTTTATACAATTGATGGCACTGCCTGTCATCTCTATAATACATGGCTACGGTCAGTAGTGTGGCGTTCCCGTACAGCAGACCGGACTCCTAAAAGGTGTATTTCAGAACACAGATATTTACTCTTTATTCTTCTATTACCGTTTGACTCCCCTCTTGCTAAGGAATGCACATGCAAGCGTAGTTGGGTAAGTAATAAAGTTCTGAAGGAATGCTTATGTTAATTTATAATGCACCCTTTGTTGACAACCTGAAAGACATTATTTCAAACAAAGGTAACTAGGGGGATGTTCATGGCCCGCAGATGCGTATCTATGTGAACGCCTGTCTGCTTAAGTCATTGCATTGTAGAAAGGGCTTGTCATCATGTTAGTAGTGTTCTTAATTGCTTGTAATTTTCATAATTTACTTTCTAAATGAAAATATCATAGTAAATGCTTTTAGCAATTTCCAGTTTTAGGTATTATACGTACTAAAATATGCCAGACTTTGGGTTTTAGTAAAGGAAACACATGGCCTAGGTGCAGTTCCAAATGTCAGTCTAGCGTCACTTTATCCGGTAAGGCTGGCATGCTCCCAGATTTCAGATAAGTAGAGAGTTGTGCCACTATCCAGAGAATCTGATTCAAAAAACATTTTTTTTCCTTGCCAGAAATACCTAAATTAAGTGGCTTAGCCATTTTTCCCCCCATGACCTATATGCAGATTCAGTCTGAAGCCAAGGTTACAGCAAAATTCCACGAAGTTTCCTTGGGACATTGCCGGCCTTATTGCTGGTAGGTGGAGTTTAGTGGGTAGAAACAAGGACACAGAGGCAGTGGCTACATGTCTTGGGGGCTTCTTTGGGTAATCTCTACATCTGCTCCCACCAGCTTCTCTAGATGAAGCTATGAACAAGGCAGGATTTAGGGAAGTGTCTCCAATCCAGGAGATGGGCCCAAGATGGGGGCACAGACAGAATAAAATTAGTTAATAGTATCCTTTTTCTATTCACAGTTTTTGGTGCCCTGTGGCTTCCTGTAGGCCTGGCTTTTCTGTCTCTGGCTATTGGATGATCGCATTCTTAACAGAGAGGCTTCCATGGCTGCATACACGCACAGCTAAACTGTCCCCCTCTTTCGTTGCAGTGCCTCACACTCTAAATCCTCTAATCCACCTTACCTACCAGTCAGGGACATCCCCCCCAACTCCAGCTCTTGTCCTCTTAGTCCCCTGGTCACAAACTTTCTGCGGCTCTTGTTTCCTATGGGAGAGCATCCCAAGCACTCAGTGTGACATGCAGGGCCCTCTGATGTCTGCCTCCAGCTCATCTCTTCAGCATTCCTCCTGTGCACCTCTCCAGGAATCTAGTCACATGGAGCTTCTCAGCAGCCCCCTTGCCTGCTAGGGGCTATACTAGACCTCACCTTCCCCCGCCTCTTCCAAATGCCTACCTCTCCTCTCACTGATCCAGTTCCTCCTGCTCAGCAACGCCCAGCCCAATTCTGTTTCCTTTTTTGAGAGCTCCCTGAGTGATGTGCTCCCTTGCTGTGGGTCGGTACCTATCCTCAGCCACCTACTTGTGTCCTGTGCAGGGGTGGCTCTTGCACTGATGTCTTGTGTGGACAATGAACTTTACTCCTGCAGCTGACATCTCTTCCCAGCTCTGTGTCAGCCCTACCTGTGACCCCTTTTTAATATGCTCCATGGCATCATAGGCTCCGATTGAAAGGCAGGATGAGAAATTACAAGCCCAGTTGTAGTTTCTACTCTTCCAGCCACACCTTCTGCATTGGAGTATTCCTTTATCATTCAGATAAAGACAAATGAGACTCTGAGGAGCCCAGTGCATGACAAAGGCCACTGTCTTGCAATTTCCCATAATGGCTGAGAGCTGGTTCTGATGTCCTAGTGCCTAGATTAGGGTGATGGCTTTCTACTGCTGGCTGTGTGGTATCTCTCTACCTCTGTGCCCTCCTATAGAGTGAGGATAATAATGGTATCCATATCAGTGGTTGCTGAGGGGATAAACAACATCATATTAAGGTAGGTAGTCTTTAGCACACAGTAAGTACTCACTGAATGTTTGCTTTCAGTTATTATTGAACACTGTCGAAAGAATTAGGTACCAGTGTTCTCTTTCAGAGGGGACTCAGTTGACAGGAAAAATACAGGCCCACTATTGAATAATGGACTTTGGAGATGGGTCTCTATCCCCTGGGCTAGCCTGGTAGGTCCAGGTGTTATCAGGGTGGCTGAACTACAGGGGTTTTGCCCCATGCCCATTTACTGGGGTGAAAAGTCCAACTCTCCAGACAGTTTTATTTTCATGTACCTTCTCCTTAGCCTATTTGACAGGACAACAGCAGTTGCTTGCTAAATTGAGAGAGGCTACAACCACGTCTTTTTAGCGTTAGGTATGAGACTGAATCTAGGATCAGCACAGTCCAGGATGGGATAGAGATGTGAACCAGACAAATCAAAGCCATGCAGGTGAGACAGCAAGACCAAGATCTGTACTAGAAAACCACTGCAGGGTTTCTAGACACCCAGGAGCTCCCTGGGTGGAGAGCTGAGACATTTACACCAGAACCACAATGTAATCCTGCCTGCATGCGGCTGGCCTTTTACTGCATAGATTTCTGGGGGTCAACTCTTCACCATATTTATGTGGTTTCAAATATCCCACCTAATGTGCAGCTTTTCTTTTTCAGACCTACATCTGACACAGGTTGAGGAAGTGCCCTTCCTCTCTGTGAGCCCCAAAGACAAGAACCCGAGGCCTTCACCCTGGGTTACACAGGAAGACAACCTGTTTGGCTACTGGACACACCTGGAAGAGCCCACTGCGCAAGCTGCCTGCAGGGTGGTGAGTGGTGAATTACCTTGAATTCAGTCTCAATGTTGGCTAGTCTGGCCAACTCATTGCTTAGCTCCAGCGCGGTGAGGACAGGGTCTTCGCTGGACAGGGACAAGTAGGCGGCACTTGCCAGTCCCTTGTAGGCATTCATGCGGGAGCGCGAGTGGCTGAAGGAGTCCTTCCGCTGCTTCTCAGTGCACTCGCTGCACTTGCAGAAGTAGTCGTGGGGCCGCTCGATGCGGGCGCCCTTGAGCAGGAGGATGTGCACAATTTCATACTCCTGGCAGTGGGCTGCGAGGATGATGGGTGTGATATCATGGGAGAAGCGCGTGCCGTCCTCGTCATAGGCATAGAAGTCGTCGTCGCGGAGCTCCTGCTCCAGCGGGCTGAGTGTCAGGCGCTGGCCCTGCGCAAAGGCCGGGTGGTTGAGGATGGCCTCCACGATGCGCACGTAGCCCTTGCTGATGGCCAGCAGCAGCGCGTCCCCCACCCGTGCCAGGTTCTCCTTCTTGAGCAGCAGCTCTGTGACCTCCAGGTGCTCGTTGCCCACGGCCAGCTGCAGCGCGTTCTGCCCCATGTAGTCCACGCAGTTGAAGTTGAGGGTCTTGGACTCCTCCAGCATTTTCCTGACCACCGGGATGTTACCATACTCAGCCGAGTCCAGGAAGCGCTCCTCCTCAGGTGTCAGGCTGGTGCCCTTCTCGTTGAACATGTAGGCAGGACCCCGGATGGCCTGGCGGCGGCCCTTCTCCCTCAGTGTCGTGTGCCGGCGCTGCATGTTTTTGAAAGCGCTGTTCCCCAGCCTGTGGGACGACAAGGCAAAGATGCTTGGTTACTCTCCCACCGGCTGGTGGGATCCCCAGGGGCAGAGCAAACAAACATTGTTGGGACAAAGAAGAATGTCATAATTGGAATTTTAGGAGAAATTATGAAATCTTATTAGAAATCATTGTCTGATCACTAAGATTAAGACAAGTTGGATAACCTGAACTGTTCTTATTCACATGGAAGTATTAGTTAGCCAGCATCTACCCTACCTGGGGGGAAGAGGGTGGTAGGGCGGAAATGGGGGTTTAGGTGGAGTGTCGTAGGAGATGGCGGTGGTGGGTGTGGGGCACTGATGTGGCTGACAGGCCAAGGTCTGTCGGTTTTATTTCCATTTGTATAAAGTTGACCATGTCACTTAACTTCTCTGAGCTTTTAGTCAATGCTTCTCTGCACTTTTACCTGTACAATGTGATTAATTTTTATCTGCCATAGGACCCAGAGGAGCATTAAATGAGGTACATGCATGTAGATAATACTAGTCAATGCCGGTTTATTCCATCTCCTCCTGCTTGTTGGTAAGCCGAGCTCTCCAAGGGCTGTGCCGTGGACATGGCCACCATGGACACTGCTGCCTTTGGTTCAGCTGTGCTGTTCCCAGTGACAAAACTGTAGCAATGTGTGAGCCAGCCACACCCACTGTCTCTGCATTCAGTGCTGGCCTGTGTGGGGACTGTGCTTGCTTTCTGGTCTCCAGGAAGCCTGAGCACATTCTGAAGGGCAGAGGGGCAGCTGGTGGCAGGAAGAATCATTCCACTTACTCATGGCCACATAGTAGCCTTCCTGAAAAGACTTAGTTGTAACTTCTTAGGATCAAATCCGGGTTTTTACATGGTTGGAGGACAGGTCAAGTTGTATGCTAGGTTCATTTCTAATGTGTTCTTTCCCACTGTGGCATAGTGTAGAGGTTAACACTAATACTGATAATAATAGCAGTTAATAGTTATTAAGCACCTATTATATGCCAGGAGATATATTCAGATGTTAATATACCTCACATGTATTGCTTGTATAATTCATGCATCAACCTATGAGGTAGATAGTATTATTGTCTTTGTCTCAGATGAAGATCCTGAGACAGACGGGGCTGAGAGACAGGCTTGGAGGTCAGAAGGTCTGGAGTCAGAATCCTGCCAGCCTTGTGACTTTGGACAAGTTACGTATTGTTTAGTTTGCCAGGGTTTTATAGTGGCAGACCAGAGAGAATAGCAGTTATAGAAAACTTTGAGCTTGAACTAGATACTTCATCTCCAGCTAGTCTTCAGACCTTGAGCAGGTCCTCAGCTCAAGGTGCTTCAACTAGAGAGTCTGGACCAGATGTTCCTAACTTTCTATGAACTTGAACATTTTAAGCTTTTCTGGTTCTCCAGTTGGCCCTACCTATATTTTCTATTCTCCTTTTCTAGTCTACCCCCATGCATATTACTCAAGTAATTCTAGAACGATACACGTTTCAAAAATAACGTATCTGTTCTGAAAAATACGTATTTAGGGATTTGTTTTGAACTGTTTTCCATGTTCCCAACTGTCCATTATTGGTCACGTCTCTCTGCATTAAGGATACTCAATATTTCACTGAAGCCATTTGTAAATAATAAGGTAATCACAGAAAAAGCCTTTTAAACTAATCCTAGTGTTTTGAGATAAAAAAAAAGTAGTAGTGTCGCCCAGTCTTGTGATGTTTTAAAATGTGGGGTTTCATACCCTTTTGGTCTTAGCTCCTCCAGGGGGCCCTGTCTGGCGAGAAGCAAAGACTGGGAGGTCAGAGTTTGCACTCTCATTCTTTCTGGACCTGAGTCACCCGTCCTGGGGAACCTGCGAAACTATTCAGGGGAGCAGCTTCTTTACTTGCAAAAAATAAAAGGAATAATTATGGGTAGCTCCATTAAAAGGCAACTGTGGGTGACAAATCCTAATAGCCCTGTGCTCCTGTAGGAGGAGCATCTGAACTGCCATCCACTTTCCTAAAGTGCACTTGGATAGAAGATGGCCGGGGAGAAGATTCTTAGGATTCACGTTCATGAGCTGTTTCTGAGCCCATTACTCTCAACAGTTTCATCATTCCAGGGAGGGAGGCCAAAGTAGACCATAGATTGGGAGTCCAGCAGAGGAGGGGCTCACAAATAGGGTGCAGGCATGTATTATTATAGGTTTTTCGAAAGGAGATGAGGTGACTGAGTTCAGCATTCACCTCACTTTCATTTCCAAGGGGCCTTGTTTCAGAGGATGTTACAAATTCAGTTTTTAGGTCTGTCAGCTGGATGGCTACACAGACTCAAGTGGGAAAGGGCCCACAAAAGACTAATAACCCTTCTCATAGAATCACTCAGCCTGTTCTGTGATGCTGCTTATGCTCCGCTCAGGACCACCTTCCTGGACTTAAGACATCACAACTCTACTCAAGGCAATTTCCACTCAAGAGCATCTGAGCAGTGTGTCAGGGATAGAATGGCAGCTGTCCTGGGAGGAGCTTGCGTCTGGTTCCACATTACTTTTCCTTTAGAAGTCTGCTGAAGAGGGAGAATAAGGTCACAGTCCAAGTTCAAGGGTATACAACTATTACACAGCAACAAGCCATGGGGAGATTAATTCAAAGGAAATATAATAACTACTGAACCAAGTCAGAGTAGAGAGACGTTTCACAAGGAACACATAAGTACCCAATCTAAATTCAGAGTCCACATGAATATCATATATCATAGACACTACAGCCTACAAATTTAAAGGATGGTAAAGCATTATTTGTTAATTTCTTTCATTAAACAAACACAAAAAGCAAGGTATTAGCATTCCCATTTTTTAGGTGGAGAATCTGAGGTAGGTGACATGAAAAGATGAAATCTTAGGGCAAATAATTTCTGCACAAGAGTAGAGCATTGTATATATCTTGATGTTTCTATAATAATTATGTCTCATCAAAGAAAAAACATGAATGGCGAGTATTTGTGAGAAGTTAAAATGCCCTCACCAGTTGACATGTGTTTTTTCAAATGACCTTGAAAGCAGACACCCGGGTGTAGTAAATAAACAAGCCTCTTTTTCCCAGCCTTTAAACCTCAGCTTTGACATACATTTGGATGCTCACAGAACTGTCTGTTCCACTCCTTTCCTAGCAGAGTTTTTTGGTGTTAATGAAACCTTGTGGGCCTTCAAGTCGTGTATACAAACAGGCATATAATGGGACATGCTATGCAGTGAGATTGCTTCCAACTTGAGGGGCTTCACAGCAGACCCCGGGACTACCTGAGTTGATCCATGTATTGATGGAGGCTTTTTACCCTGATATCCCTCTAACCATGTTTTTTAAACATTTTTCAGCTTTCTTAAGGTATAACTGATGAATAAAATACAACAGTAAAATATTTAAAGTATGCATTGTGGTGATTTAATATATGTCTACATCATGAAAGGAATCCCACCATCTAGTTAATTAACAGTCATGACCATGTATGTACATATGTATGAATGAATGTGTGTGTGTGTGTCTGTGTATGTATATCTATACACCTATGACTATGTTAGGCCTCCATAACTTGCTATTTAATCTTGACTTTAGTCAGGCTTAAGCCATATGTTCCACATGGATTGGAAAGAATCCACAACAAATATGTCAGAAAGAGGAAGTAATTTTGTCCACAATGGCTGGTGGCCAGAACTCACACTCATGAATCAGATGTGTTTCTCCGCTAGACTCTGGGGATTTCGTCACAGTTTTAGGGGCAGTAAGGAGCAAAATGATTCTCCCTAAAGTATAATTAGCATTTGATTGCCCGTACTTTAATATTTTTCTTAAAAGTGAACTTTGAATGTAAATGTCTCTTTGTTTGCATGTATTATTGAGATAATGAGTGATCAAACTCATCAAACACCTAAATTAAGATACAGTGTTGTTCATTTTCTGTAAATGCATACATTGACATTTGGTGTCATTGAGAAGGAGGATTCCAGTGGAAACAAAACCATGTTGGAGAGGAGGACTGATTATTAAACTTCCTTTTAATCCCTTGGTTGCTATTTTTACCAAGATGCTCTTACAGATGCATCAGCCAGTCTGAAGGAAGCCAGACGTCAGTGATCCATGAAAAGCATGAATTCTGCACTCTAAGTCCAGCTGCAAACAAGCATGGCCATAAGCCTTTCAGAGACATGGATTGTTGTCAATTACTGATGAAGAAAAGGCCACTTCATCCAAGTGTCCTTTAGAGATATTTGTTGTCTTTTTTTTTTAAACACTGGTACATGCACCATACGTCTCTGTGGAAATTCTTCAAGGCTGAAACCAATTCAGTCTGTAACATTCCACAAGTGAATATAGAAGCAAAGAAAATCCAGGGGTTACGTCAGTCACCTAGGATAACCCAGCTCTGGTCTGTGCAAGTGTACAGACTGAATTTTAGTACAGCAACAGTGGCAAAATAGGTGATTTGGAATCTTCTCCTAAACCTCAACTCTCTTACCAGTGGAAAGAGAATCATAAAATCTATGTTCCATGTCCTTCAAGACCAGAGTGAGGATGAAATAATATATATCAAATGCCTTGAATACTACAAAGCCTTATACAAATGTCCGTGACAACAATGATTGAAACCTTACATATTGATACACTTAAGTAAATGATTATAACTTGACTGTATTCTACACTCATAGTTTTCAGGCTCTTTTTCCAAATGACTATATAATAGTGATAGTCGACACATATCACACATTTGCCATTTGCCAGACACTGTGCTGAATGCTTTATATGCATTATTATTTTAAATTCCTACAAATCATGTGATAAGCTTGGCTATTTTCCTCAGTGACCAATCATGACGATTAGCATTTATGACCCACTAAACCACACTGCAGGCCCCATGCTGAGTACTTTACATGCATTACCATTTTAAATTATCATAAATTACATGACATAGGTGCTACTGTTCCTATGTAATAGATAATGAAATGAGGCTCAGCTAAATTAACTGCTTTGCCAAGGCTACACAACTTGGTAGATGCACAAAGTGCTAGATGCACTATTAGAAATCAGACCTATCTGATTTCAAAGCCCGTGCTTTTGGCTGGTCTACTGCTGCCATCCATCTTCCTCCTGCATTTTTTGTGTTTCTTTAGATTGTAAAATTTTCCATTGGAGTGCAGGGTCCTCAAGGGCAGGGGAATACAACTTGCTTATGTGGTATCTGTACCTGGTATCTAGTACCCCTGATGCCTGGTCTACGGTGCATGGTCAGATAACTTAAAACATTCTTAGATACTTGACTTTGGATTGGTCATTAGAGAATACCAGTAAAATTGAGATGTTAATGTTTACGAATGGCTTCCTTCTTACAAATACAGGAGTGATATAATCCTTTAATTTCTCTTTCCTATTTGTAACTGACTTTCAATGCAAAATTAGTGTCCAGTCAGCTCCACTATAAATCATGGCCCATAAATTGCTAGATGAGACACTTAATATCAGAGGGTGTATTAAATCCCTTGGGTGACTGGGGCAGAAAACTGAGGCATTCCCCTTCTGATAATACTCCTAAATTTTTTATGTATTTCCAGACTTATTTCTAAGTGTCCAACTTATTTCTAAGTATCATCTTTCTTGTTCTTTTGAAGTTGAGATAAGATAGTGCATGTAAGTAACAGTGCCAAGTAAGTGCCCTAGTGACATCGGATAATATTAAGTATACTAGTTTACTACAATTATAACAATTGTAGATCTAAAGCATTCAAGTTGACATCTAAGCTAGAGATAGTAATTTGCTTGTACACACATGTATTTTGAATAAAAGAAAAAAGACATCCACTTGTTTACACCATGAATATACAGAAGTTCATATACCTTTCCAGTCAGCTCCTATAGGAAACAAGCAGAGGGCTCTGCTTCTCATGACAGTGCATTATATTGAAATATACTTTCCAAACAATTCTGTTACTTTGGGCTTTTTTCATTGCATCTTAGATTGAAAATATTATCCAGTGTTCATGAATATTAATAAATGATTTTATCAGCAATTTTTTTCACCAAATTATAATTTCTCTATAATCATTTACAGAAGAGGTTATTCTCAGTATTTTCAAAACACTTTGTGTGTTAGCCATCCAAGTATAACTAGTGCATTGCACATGCTTCTTTTATTTCTTCTTTCTTTGTTAATCCTTATAGGTCTATTTGGAACTGGGGAATTATGAAACTGGTTGTTTATATCTCTCTGTGTTATAGCTCCAGATAGAGCTGAAATAAGTTCTAGTAGTTATGTTTTGTTCCCCCAGGAGTTGTCTGGTAATAAAATAGATATGTGTAACCTTTTGATTGCTTCGCTGACGTCTGGTACAGAAGAGTCTGAAATGAACATCTACTAACCAAAAGGGTAAGAGAGGCTCTTAAAGGACAATACTGAAAAAAGTAACATACTGAATATTTATCTGGGGAGAAATGTTGATTGCTTTTCCTAAGCAAGAGATCCTGGCAGCTCTCCTGCAGGATACCACATGCATCTGCAATTAGTCTCAATGATGCTCCACATAGTTCTGATTTTTTCTGGGTTAATTGCTGCCTAAAGGAGTTAGCTAGTCTACATGCCCCTAAGCTCAGGAGCAAGTGTTTTTGGAAAGAAATTTTTATGAAATTATAATTGTGACATAGAACCTTTGTAAGTTGTTAAGTAATTGAAAAATGCCCTTGTTTAAAATATCTTAGAGATTGAGTTTGAATCATATGTATAATGAATATCTGGATTTAATGTCAATTCATTCATAAATATGATGTGTGCTCAGTGCTCCAAAGATACGACCCACCAGCAGGTGGCATTCCGAGGCAAAAATTCATGGAGTGCCACCAGACAGGGTCAATCATTATTGCCTCTTTAAAATCTACCCTGAATCTATTAAACCTTTAAATTACAATTAATGGTAGGAGCATTTTGGTTATGTCCACTCAATCATACTTAAGTGAATTTACAAATTCAGAGTTGAAGAGGGAGATCTATGTTCCAGAGTTTGAAAGCTTGTGTCAAAAACCCTACCCAGATTAGATATTTTATTAAGAGCATATTCATTATGTTGAAATGGATGTCTAAAGGACATATTTACAGCAAAGAAAAGGAAAGAAAAAAAAAACCAATCTCTTCTCACCTGTTATTTAATGGTGCCTACTTACTAGAATATAGCCTTCTTCCTTACATTACCCTCAAATTTATATTAAGATAAATGCAACCACAAAATAAAAAAATCAAATTAAGAAGCTGTCTGTAGTGAAGCAGGAGAAGAGACAACGCAATACTCTCTTCTCCATTTACCTACACTCCAGCACAAAAGAACGGGGCTACCAAGATGAGTTGTCTAGTTCTAAATGGCTTTGTAAACTTAGACTTTCAATGAGAAGTAAGAAATTCCTTTACCAACCCAACAAATAAAGATTTCAGATTCAGATTTACATCTAAAATCTAAGCAATACACAAGAGGGAGGGGGCTAATAAATAAAAGTTTAATTCCACATTTCAGTGAGAAACAGCTGCTGGAAAATCAGTATGAGATAATCATCATAGCTGCTTACATTGAGGGTGAAATATGCAGGCTTGTCCCTCCTCTAGATGACCGGAATCCGGCGTTGAGTCGCGGGGATGTGACTCCCCATGGGCGGTAGCCGAGGAGGTGCCGCTCTCCGTGGTGCTGAAGTGTTGAGCCGGTCCAGTGAGCAGAGTTAGGCGGATGTGAAAGCGCGCTCTTCTGTCCTTTGTGCTGTAGCGATAAAAACTCGCCTTCCGAAGCAGACCCGCCTTACTGCCTTACTGTTTTCTTCCCGCCTCCCCCCAGAATCTGGGGGAAATTTCCCAGGGAACGTGACGGAGAAGGATCCGTGTGTGAGAATGGCATGCGGTGTGGTGATGGGTTGGTTATAGTCCCCACCCCTTCTCCCAGTCTGTAGCTTTCTAAGGGAGATAGCAACTCTGCCTAGCTCCTCAGGATTTCTGCCTGCCCCCTCTCTCACCCCAGAACAGTGCATATAACACACACACATGCACACACATCAGTTATGTAAGGCAGCGGATTCTGGCACCTTAGGCAGAGCGTTTATCTTTTCAAATAAATGAAAAATGAGGAGTGAACAGAATTTTTACCTGTCGTGTCTGTGTGTACATTTACAGAGGGAGGGAGTTAAAAAAACTAAAACCAGAGGATCCTAAAGAATCATAACAGCAGTTCCCTTTAATAAGCTTTAAGGTCACACCCTACCTTGTCTTCTGTGAGTGATGCATCTTCCAACTTTACCTTTTGTTGAATATCTTTTTGCATTCTCTAGGGTTGGGAAGAGGTCAGTGGTGTAGCTCAAGGCTGATGTTAGTAAAAAGACTTGAACAGGATTAGTTTCCTTCTGTAACTTTCCATTTTTTGAAAGGAAATTCCTAATATAAATTCCCTTCCTCCCCACAGTCCTCACTCTTACCAACCGCTATGTGAATGAATGGTCTACTATTCTTAAATACTAAGGCATTGTGATGGCCTCATTGGAGAGAAGCCTCCTTAATTCAAGTACGAGGTAGAGTAAAAGTAGGTTACAGTTGTGAGTACATGAAACACAGTTTATTCATGTCTTATTATTTAATTATTGTATTATTCCTTGAACAACTGTAAACCTACTTTTGCCCTACCCCGTATTGCCTGTGTGAGAGAAACCAGGATTACTCCCAGGATCTACCCGGGTCACTGAACAGTAAGTCACAGTGCTTATTCTTTGAAATCAGCTCATGGACGGACAACTGACAGTCTAGAAAGGCTGTCTCTGTATACAAATGCAATATTTAGGATTAAAATGTTGGCTTATAATGTATATTGCACAACACCATTGTAGATTTATATGCAAATCAGATTGCATGGTTCATTAACATGCTACTAACAATTTCTCTGGAAACAGTCTGGTGTGTGGGGAAAGACTCTGGAATTTTGGTCCGCTTAACTGTGTAACCTTTGGCATACTACTTAACCTCATTGAATCTCATTCTTCTATATAAATGGTGGGTAATAATGCCTTTTTCCAAATTTGTGGTTATAATTCATTGAAATAACATATACAAAGCACCCAGAAGCATTTAAGAGATGCATAATAAATTTGAGTGCTCTTTTTCCCATCCTTGCTCAAGAGAGGTTAAAGTAATTATCTAGCTAAAACTCTCTAGGAAGTTTGACAGCAAACCAGTTTTATTTCTTTAAACCTCTACACAAGCTTTTCAATGTTAATGATTGTGGTTTTTTAAAAAAATATTTTATTTGTTTACTTTTTAGAGATAGTGGGAGGGAGGGAGAAAGAGAGGGAAAAAAACATCAATTGTCTCTTGCACACCCCCAACTGGGGATCTGGCCAGCAACCCAGGCATGTGCTCTGATTGGGATTTGAACTAGTGACTTTTCTCTTCCCAGGGTAGCTCTCAATCCACTGAGCCATACTAGCCAGGGCTAATGATTGTGCTTTATTGGATAAAATGCCTTTTCAGAAAGAAACTTCCTTAAAATTAATGCTTTTTCTTAAAAATTTTTATAGTCTTGAAGGACAAGGGAATTAAAAAAATTAGAATCAGCAACAAATACATTAACTTATTTGAAAAATGTTAATTAAGAGCTACTTAGTGTTCCTGTGAAGTGTAGAACAAAGTATGTGAATTCAACAAAAGTGCCTTACACAACCACAGAGTTAGAAGAGTAGCTATGCCAGTGATAATATCCTTTCAATTAGGATTCTTACCATCATGATTAGTGAGGTAGTATAGAAAAGATGCTCTTAATTATAAAATGCTCTCTTAAAAATACTGTGTTGTAGCTTTTAGTTGATAACAATGGAAATAAAGTCTTTTTATATTCTGTTTTTAGTAATAACCAAGAGAATATTTTCATAAAATTCTGACATGAACTGTGTTCTTATTTCCTCTCATGATAACCTCATTAAAAAATCAAATCATTAGTTTTAAAAAGTGTGTCAGTGATGGTACAGTTAAATATATGGAGGAAGTGAGCATATGACTTTATAGGTATATCAACTGAAGACAGTCAGACTCAGGCCAGACAGTTCTTCAGCAGTGGGGGGATGAGATGATGTTCAGTGAGGGTTCCAGTGTTCAGTGTCTGCAGTGTTAGAGAACTTTACCACTCTAGAGGATGTCATACATGATGTTTGGGTAAATACTTGTTGTCTGAAAAATGTTATACACATGAAAATATCTTTAATATGTGAGGCATAGAAGTAAGGTCCTTACTATCAACAGTTAAAGTTCAGAAGACCATTCACTCTTGGACTAGAAGATGTCTGAAGTTCATGTGTAAGGTCTTGAGCTTTGTTATCTCCTAGGCTCACCGTAGAGTGCATACCACTTCTAGTCAAACTTCTTGTGATTTAATTCCAAATATTCTGTTCTTCAAGTGTGTTCCTCACCTATAAAATGAAGTAATAATAGTCCCTCACTGGTAGAGTTATAGTGAGGATGAAATGAGACAGCTCACATGAAGTGTTTGCAGCAGTGCCTGGCACGTGGTTGGAGCTCAGCATATGTCAGTTTTCATTATTGCTTAACAGTTTTCTCTGTAACTTGAACAGTGAGCATGCTATTGATCTGTGGTTCTTAGACTTTGCAGGCTCCATCACCACCCAACCAGCCTGTTAAAAATTTAAAAATACATATTTCTGGTGCTCCCTCCCCAGAGAATTTGCATTTCCCCCCCTCAAGAACTTCTGGTGATTCTGATGCAGGTGATTCATAAATCACACTTCAAGGAACACATTGCTCTTGTCTATTGGAAGACCATTGTTTAAGAAACTGCAGCTATGAGTATGAAAGTCTGTTTCAAGTGACTGAACCCTTTGGGATGCTTATTCTCTTTTTTCCACTCTCAGAATGTTTTTTAATAGTCCGTGCTACTTTGTACAGACCTGGCTATTTCTCCTAAATAGAAACAGCAATATACTAAGCAGACTTCTTCCATTTTTGATTTAAGAAAGTGATGCAAATCTGTTCCATAGGAAAAAAATACTGCTTGAAATGTCCAGAATCTATGCTGTGTTAAGCTCATATTCAAAAAGCATAGAGAATCACTCTCATTTTGGTTGATGGAATTATCACTGCAAAACTTCTCCAGAGTGAGCCCAAGATCTGGTAAAAATCCTGTGCTCTAGACTGTTCTCAAGTCATGAAAAATGGTGTCTTCAGTCATTATCAGGTGGGAAGTGACTAGGAATGGCACTGTGTTTCAAAGTGATGATAAGAATGCTAATTTAATCCTATTCTTCTTTTCTTGTTTTATGGAAAATTATTGATCTTCCAGTTTGGGCTGTAGCTTTGTGGATTTCAATGGTTATAGCTTTACAAGATTTATATCAGCTATAATGGGCTAGTAACCTATTCAAGTTTTCTTTAAAAAGCACACAGCAATTAATATGAAATGATTATTTATACACGGAGACCCCCTTTCAAGGAAGGACTTGCATAGGGATAGTAGTCAGCTGATAGACTCTACTGCCACATTCTTTAGCGTCTGCCTCAGCTGCAGAGAGCCACTTTACCCGAGGACACGCCTTTTCTTGGATAGCTTGTATCCAGTGACTGAGTAAGATGGGAGTGTACAGGCCATTTTAGGCATACTCTTATGAGCCATATTTGTTCCAGAGCTCACTGCCATATTGGCCAAATCCTCATAGTTTGATTTCTGCCTCTTCCAAGTTCTATTTCATCTGTCTATTTTTCATAAACGTTGGTCCCTAATCAGTATCTTTCACATCAAACCCCCTCTCAGAGTCTGCTTCCAGAGAAGCTGGATCACCATCATTCAGCTGGCAGTGAGGACCTCGTCACTGGTCATAGTTGGAACAAACAGCTCCTGAACCAGGGTGATTGTCCAATTCTTAAATGTTTACTTGTGCTGAATTGGGAGGTTTTACTGATGGAAGCAAATGCTTTATCAGGTTGGGTATATCAATCATTTATAACTTAAGGAGAAATAATAATGCTAAGCACAGTGGTATTGGATGGCTATTGTTAAATGCCACTGGTGACCAACAGAAAGGTAAAGAGTACCTGAGGATATGTAGTAGGCAATTGAAATCCAGTAGTAGAATCCAAAGGACCTCTTGGTTTGTATACAAAGAAGTTCTTATTAATTCCAGGGGCTTGGGTAAAGAAAGAATTTCAGAGATGACTAAATGCCCAACCAAAATAAGTTTGTCATGCCACGTTCAGCACCTTGATTGGGAAAGTCTAGGACTCTGATAGGATGAGGATATCTTCATGGATGTCTGTGAAGGTTTTGACTACCGATACACCCCTGAACCCTCTGAACCTGCAGACAAGGCTCACTCATGACACCATCTTGCACTGGAAGGTATTATATAGGCCTCTTACCCATGAGGTATTGTATGCCTTCCCTGGGATCCACACCACCTTCCCTACTGCCCTCAAGACCCATAGCTGGGGTTAAGTTGCTCCAGGACCTGAGTTGGCATTAATATCCATAGACTCAAGGCCTCATCATGGGCCCCTTGTTAGAGAGGTGGTATGTAGTGGAGTGTGTGTGTGTATGTGTGTATGTGTGTGTGTGTGTGTGTAAATATAATAAATGGCATTCTGGCCAAGTTTGAGCTTTCAGGAGGTCCACTGACTCCATGAACCCACCTGATGACCATTTTCCTGGTCCCAGGAAGTTAAATGATTTGGTTATACTTGACAGCTGATGCAATCTCTACACTGGATCCTAGTCATATAGGATAAGAACTGTCACAGCAAGGAAAACCAAGTGGAAGTTTCTTGAAACTATCCCCCCACATCCCACACAGACAAGATGGTAAAATAAAATGCAATATGGCATCCTGGAGAAGGAAAATAGTGGAGATTAATGGTACCCTTCAGGATTTAAAGGATACAGAGGTGATAGTCCCCAGGGTACTTGTATTTAATTGGTCAGTCTAGCACCTGGAGGATTCAGCAATCCCCGGATGATATCTGTAGAGTAGTGCGAGTTCAAGCCACTGGTAGTCCCAATTATAGCCACTGTGCTAGATGTATCTTTTTCAGGGTACAGTAATAGCCCTAAGGTGTGTTTCCATTGTTTTGGAAAACCCTTTATTTTCTATCCTGAAGCATAGACAAAGGATCAGATATCAATCATATTGAATAGACAGCAGTGTATATTTCAAGTTTTGCTCAAAGACATATGTTAGCAGTCCTACTCTTTGTCATAATATGGAACAGAGAGATCAGGACTGCCTGAATATACTGCAGAACCTCACATGGATTTATTACATCGATGATATTATGTTGACCAGGCAGGATGAGCAAGAGATGGTCAGTATGCTGGAGTTCCTGGTAAGACACATGTACTGCAGAAGGCAGAAGATGAAACCTATAAGGATTTATGGGTTTTCTATATCTATAAAATTTTTAGGTGTCCAGGAATCAGAAGCATGCCAGGACATCTCAAAAGCATGAGATAAATTATTGTGTCTTGTGATCTCCTTCCCAAAGAAAGAAGCACCATGCCTGGTAGGCTCCTCTGGGCTCTGGAGGCAGCAACTTCTGCACCTAAGGATTCTGCCTCAGCCTGTATTCCGGGAAGCGTGAAAAGGTGCCATTTTTAAGTGGAGCCCAGAGCAGGAAAAGACTCTCCAGCAGGACCAGGTTTTAGTGTAAGCAGTCCCACTTTTGGACTGTACAGTCTGGCAGATATGCGAGTATTAGAGTTTATAACTAGTGGGGAAAGATATCATGTGTAGTTTCTGTTAAAATCCCAGTGAGAGAAGTATAATAGGGGCCTTTGAGGTTCTGGCCTTGCCGTTCATAATGGAAATGTATACACCTTTTGAAAAACAACTTCTGGCATGCTACTGGGCCCTGGAAAAGATGGACCATTCAGCTGTGAGAAACTAAGTGACTCTATGTCCAGGACTGTTCATCAGGAGCTGGGTTCTACCAAACCTCTCTCTACATCATAGGTCAGATGGGCCCAGGAACAGTTCATCATGAAACAGACGTGGTATTTCTAGGACTGAGTGATAGTAGGGCCAGAGAGCATAGGGGAGGTGCATGGGCATGAGCAGGTAGCTCAGGTCTCCTGATGGCACCCGCCACTGTGGCACCAGTGTTCCTTCCTCAGCTCATAGCTGGGATGTATGGAGAAGTTACTATACCAGGTGAGGGAGGAGGAAAAAGCCTGAGTGTGGTATATAGATGAGATGGCCTTGAAAGATAAAGGAAATCTTCTCAATGAGAAGAGGATTGGTGGACTTGGTTATCCTTTTTGCATAGGAAGAGAACTAACCTGAAGTTAAATATGTGGGTATTGATGAATGGCTTGGTTGGCTGGTCAGGGCCTTGGAAGGAAAAAGAATGGAAGGTGGGTGACAAGGAAGTCTGGATTAGAGGCGTTTAGATGGACATAGGGGAGTGGATATGAATTTTGAATCTTTGTACCACATCTCAATGTCTACCAGAGAGCATCTACCATGGACGTGTTATTAAACCACCAAGTAGACAAAGTGACATATCCCGCTGACGGCAGCTAGCCTTTGTTGTCAGCTTCCTCATTCCTGGCACAATGGGCATATAAATGATGGTAGCAAAGGGAAGGGGTTTGCACACCCCAGTAGCCTCAAATCCCAGTTACTAAGGCTTGTCTACTGTGGTTCTTGCTAAAAATACAGTATGCCAGCAACAGAGAACAATGTCAATGTAGCAGTATTGCTCAAGAAGAGAAACTAGCCTCTAGGTGGCAGGTTAACTACATTGGGTTCATTTCATGCTGGAAGGGTTAGTTGTTTATTCTCACATGTCTCACAGACATGGACGTGTATTCCGGGTATGGGTTTGCCTTTTTTGTCCATATGGTCTTGGCTAGCATGAATGTTGCAGAGTTTGTGGAGTATTTGATTTATTGGCATGGGATCTTGAGTAGCATTACCTCAGACCAAGGGACCTGCTTTATAGCAAAGGAGGTTCATGAGTGGGTCTATGACCACAAGATTCTCTGGTCATATATTATTTTGTTTCCCACAGAAACTGCTAGTCTGATAGATCAATGGAGGTTCAGAGGCAATACTCTATATAGATGGGGTGCCATCTTCTAGAATGCAGTATATACATTGAATCAGTGACCGTTAGGTGGGAGAATGTGTGGACACAGGAACCAAGGGGTGGAAAGAGTAGTGACCCCACTCACCATCCCTCTCAGTGGTTCACTGTGGATCATTGTGTTTCCTTTCCCCATAATAATTCTGTGTGCTGCTGAGTTAGAGGGCCTGCTTCCCCAAAGGGGTACACTTTCTCAAGGGGACATAGAGTCCCATTGAATTGAGAGCTCCAGTTGTCACTTGGACAGTTCAACCTCCTTATGTTCAAGGACCAAAAACAAAAAGAGGAGTCACTGTCTTGGCAGGATGGGTGACTCTGGTCATTTGGAGGATGTAGGGCTATTGTATAGTGGAGGCAGGGAGGAATTTGGACGGGACTCAGTTGATCTACTTGGGCCTCTCTTAGTACTCTCTGGCACAGCTATGACTGTAAATGAGCTGGTACAATGACCCCAGCCAAAGGGCATGGTGACCACAGGCTCATGTCCTCAGGACTGAAGGTCTGGGTCACACTAACAAGTAAGAAGCTGGGCTGGCAGAGGTGGTTGCTGATGGTTAGTGGAATCTCCAAAGGATAGTAGAAGAAGGTAGTGAACATCAGTTGGGACTCTGAGACCCACTTCTACCTTCGGCATGGTAGCTCCCTTCTAAGATTCTTTTAAGAAGGGAGACATACCACACACCTGGAAGAGCTTCTTCCATCCTTAGACAGAAGGGGATCAAAGTAGAAAAGAGGTGGAAATGCCACTCAGCTTTCTTCTCAAGGGAGAACTTGCTGCCCAGCTTAGAGTATCATAATCAGCAGACAACATCCATATTTCACCTCCTGCAGAGCCTACCTCAGCTCTAGAGACCCACCTTATCTGAACTGACATCCTTGCTGGGAAGCCTTTGTCTGGGACTAATTTAGGGCAGGGAAGGGGGGATAGACCAGTGAGTACAGGACTGTACTTGCTCCAGAGTGCCTTGCCAGTTTGGCACAAGTTTGATCAAGCCTGTATTTTCCCTCTGCCCAATCCTACTTCCTTCTGCCTCGCTTCAGCAGTGTAGATTACAAACAAACAGACTGCACCCCAAACCCTGTCCCTGATCTGTTTCTAGAGAACCTAGCCTGCAACAGATGGCTTACAGGGATATGTAAAATACAAGACAGTTTTACCTCTTCCTTTCCAATTGGCATGCCTTTTATTTCTTTTTCTTGCCTAATTTCTCTGGCTAGGACTTCCAGTATTATGTTGAACAAAAGTAATGAGAGTGGGCATCTTCGTCTTGTTCCTGCTCTTAGAGAAAAAGCTTTGGTTTTCACTGTTGACTATGACGTTAGCTGAGGGTTTGTCACATGTGGTCTTGTTGAGGTACTTTCCTTCTGTACCCATTTTATTGAGAATTTTTATCATAAATTGATGCTGTATGTTGTCAAGTGCTTTCTCTGCATCTATTGAGGTGATCGTATGATTTTATCTTTTATCTTGCTAATGTGCTGTATCACATTGATTGATTTGCTGATGTTGAATCATCCTTGTTACATCCCTAGAATGAGTCCCACTTCTTTGTGGTATATGGTCTTTTTAATATATTGTTGTATCAAATTTACTAGTATTTTGTTTAGGATTTCTACATCTATGTTCATCAGAGATATTGGCTTATAATTTTCTTTTTTTTAAATTTTTTTGTTTGACGTCCTTGCCTGGTTTTAGTATCACAATAATGTACATGCAGTTGGCTAACAAGCATATGAAAAGATGCTTAACCTCACTAATTATTAGGGAAATGCAAATTAAAAAACACAACGAGATATCATCTCACACCTGTTAGAATGGCTTTTATCAAAATGACAAGCAATAACCAGTACTGGACAGGATGTGGAGAGAAGGGAACCTTCTTACACTGTTGGTGGGATTGAAATTGGTGCAGCCATGAAGGGAAACCTCATGGAGGTTCCTTAAAAAAATTAAGGGTAGAATTACCGTATGGTCTAGCAATTCCTCTTCTGGGCATTTGTCCAAAGACTATGAAAACACTAATTTGAAAAGATATATGTACTTCTGTGTTAATTGCAGCATTATTTACAATGGCCAAGATGTGGAAACACGCTAGTGCCCATTGATGGCTGAATGAATAAAGGAGATGTCAGGTATATACACAAACAATGGAATACTACTCAGCTATAAAAAAGATGAAATATTGTCATTGAGGGTATGATGCTAAGTGAAATAAGTCAGATGGAAAAGGACAAAACTATGATTTCACTCATGTGAAATCTAAAAAAAAGTAGCAAATGAAATAAGTAACAAAACCAAACAAGTCATAGATACAGACAAAAAATGGTGGCTGCCAGTGGGGAAGTGGGGTAAGGGGAGGGTGAATTGGGTAAAGGGGGGTCAAATACATGGTAAGGGAAGGAAACAAGACTTTGGGTGGTGAACATACAACGTTATGTTGAATTACAATGTTGTAACCTGAAATTTATATAATGTTATTAACCAATGTTATCTCAATAAATAAAAAAGAATAAGGCAATAATAAGGATAGGGGCATAAATTTTTTAATTTAAACTAACATGCAGATATTTCCTTGAGTCCTGTCCACAGGCTGCAGACAGGCTCCAGGTTTTCTGGAAGCCGAGCCAAGTAACTGGTGGAAACCATGTAATCAGATGAAGGACAACAATTCCTCATCCTAAGAGCAGAAAATTTTCTTTCTGAGAAAGAACACTGTGTAATGAAACAAACAACCTTAACAATTACGATTTTGCATGGTTAAATAGCGCATCACCAGTTGTTACATTTAATACCAGTGGAATTTCCATCAGCCACAGGCGTGCTGTCACTCACACCCCTCACGCTCGGGTTCGGTGGGCATGTGGTAGTCATTGGAACCAGTTATCCAAGTGTGTTTGGTTAAGATGGTTTTACTGGGGATGGAGTACAAAGTACCACGATGACTAATGGTGTCTCACACACTATTATTTATTTTGTCCTCCTGTGCACCAGGATGTTTTTGTTTGAGCTGAGTTATTTTCCCTTTTGATTCTCCTTCCCCAAAGTGGCAAGGCTGCACAGTGCCGAAGAGGACACTGGCAAGTAGGAGAAGGGGGCAGTGAAGAGCGGAAGTCAGCCAACCGCCTGGGGGGGAGTTTTTTCTTGAGTACCTGAATTGTGAACCAGCTAGTGTCGGATTTTGAGCCATTGGTTTCCTTATAAGAACGTTATTTTGTTTCATTGGACTAATTCTGAGAATAATACATTCCTTCCAAAAATCAAAGTATTTGTTTTATGGAAACAAACCTGCAAGCCTGTGGTTACATTTAGATTCTGCCAGAGTAGGCTGTGTGAATAATTAGTGTAACGGAGTTCTTAAGGTATAAAACAATGTTAGATTTATTAAAATTCATATTTTTAAAAACACTACTTTAAAATGCAGTGCCTAGAGAAATTATAAAGGATAAAAAAAATAAAGTTTTGCTTCCTTTGAGTATCTAAACTCCTGCATTTATTATGTATGGCTCACAAATTTTCTTTTTGAAAAAATAGTTTAATTGCTTACCATTTAAATCTTTTTTATTCAGTTATTTTCATTTATTACCTTTTGCTCTCTATTTAATTCTCTTAGTGCTTCTGATTTCTGCAGGGATAATTTTACTTTTTTAATTTTCTAGTGCCATCCCTACACTCTTGATTTCACCAGTAGTTCTTTATCTGAAACATACAGAATAAAAATCACACTGATCAGATTATTTTCAGGTTTGAACTGATAAGATTGTATTAAATCTATCTTTAAATCTATATATACCTTTTAAATTTATGTACAGAAATTTGGCCACCGGAGTATTAATAAGTTACATGATATATCCTAAGAATTTATTTTAATGAGAAGATAAAGATTTCTTCTTAGAGTTTTTTCTCTGTGCTGTGCTGGCCCTTTGCCCTCCAAACAATCCTTTCCCCTCTCTCATATTCGTTCTATTTTGCAATGGGGCTAAACTTGGCAGGTTGCATTCTCAGGCTCCTCGTTAGCTGGCTTTCATCTGACTTTGGCTAATGGGAACCACTGGCGGAAGATTGGAGGACAGGGAGAAAGAAGGTATTTTTATACCTCTCTCCATTCCTAGGCAGCAGGTGCAGCTGCTGGAGGGTTTTTGATCTCTTTGTACAGACTGCCATGGTTTCTGCACTTGTGTGATAGCCCAAAACCCTGGGCTTCTGGAACATGCCCTTTTCTCTTTGATGCTTTAGCCTAAGGCTGATGGTGGTTTCCTGTGGTGGCCAGTCTCTGAGCTGTCCCATTGCCCTGTTTTGCTTCTTAGCTCATCCATCACTCATAAAACTAATCCTGTGCCTCAAATTCCCTCTGCTTTGGAAAAAAATTAGTTTTACATCTCATACCAGTTGCTAGAACAAAACCCAGATGGATCAGAGACCTAAGTGTAAACAATGAGCCCTGTAGTAATAGAAGAAAACATGGGTGATTTATTTCTTGATGTGAGTATGAAGAAACTTTCAAATTATACTCTAAAATCTAGAAACAACCAAAGAAAGGATAGATAATTTCAACTACATAAGGATTAAGATATATGTATTTTAAATAGCAAAATATCACACGCAAAGTCAAAAGACCAAAGAAAAATCAGAGACTTATATTATGGTCAAAGGGCTAAATTCTCTTGATTATTAAGAATCATTAATAAGAATCATTATTAAGAATCATGATTCTTAATAATTAAGAAAAACCCACAAAATATGATATAGATGGACAAAAACCTAAACAATTTACAAAAATAAAATTATAAAATGGCCCTTAAGTACAAGAAAAGGTATTCAACTTTACTTATAATAAAGTGTAAATGAAAACTTCATTGAGAGAACATTTCTCATCTCTTAGATTGGTAGAAAGTTCAAAATCTAGATAACACATTTGTCAAGGCTGCGGGAATTCAGATGCTTTCATGTGTTCTGGTGGGAACCCAACATGCTAACAAGCCCTCAGAAGGGATTTAATGATGTCAAACAAAATTATGTATGCATTTAGCTTTGTCCCAGAAATTCCACTTCTAGAAACTGGCCCCACAGATGTACCTCCACAAATATATAAAAGCATACGTGCAAGGTTTTCTTTCAGGAATAAGTTGTAAGAACAAAACATTGCAGTCACTCTACATGATCACTCAAAGGAGAGTGACTGGATTAAATGTAGCTCTGCATACAACGGAGTACAATGGAGCCAAAGAGGAAGAATAAGGAAGCTCTGAGAGTCCTGGGTGTAATGGAGTGCATATAATAGGCTACGTATTGTGTAAGAAAGAGGGGAAATTGCTTATTCTTACAAATCAAACAGGATATATCAACCAGAAATTAGTGAAAGTATTTATTTACAGGGTATAGAGGGCTGATTTGGAGGGTATAGGGATGAATATGAGAATTCTCTTAGACCATTTTATATAGTTTTAGCTTTTTTTAATATTTTAAATGTTTAAAAATATGGCAAAAACACAAAGGCAAACATTAAATTTGAATACAAGCAGGGAAAAGTAACCCAATTATATGTCAAATTGATAAAAATTACACAGAGAAAAAGAATTGTCAAGTAACTTTTGAATACAGGGCTTTGACTATGCACCCTAAATAAAATACGAAGTCAAAATATTTCTAACCACTTTGTTCTTGGTGTTGGTGTTGGTGGCATAATTCTGAAACTGTTTTGTTTGTATAATAAGATAAAGCAAATGAAAAAATATATTTACATTTTGGGTAAGCAGGGTGTCTTTCTTTCATAAATGAGGTCAAACAATACAGGGTTGATTTCAGTGAGAGGTATGAGTGTGAGTTCATTATAGGTATAATACATACACCTGCTTGTACATATGCACATACATGCCTATAGATAAATAGACAGGTTGATAGTTAGGTAACTTGGACCCACACGCACACTTCCCAGCTCTGTTTACTGAAAGGCTTTAAGCAAATCCATGTCAGTAGCAGTGAGTACAGTTGGCCCCTAGAGCTTGATTTCTAAATACCATTCGCCATTGAAGTGCTTCTTAGAGAAATGGCTATTTCCAGGCCCAGAGCGGGGAATCTCTAGGTAAGCCTGAACAGTCTTATGTAAAAAAGCAGTTAAATGAACAAAGACGAATGGGTTCATTAAAAAGAAAAATACAAAAGCTGGCTTGGGACAAGTCACACATCATAAACAATGATAATAATTGTTAAGTGGAAACTGAATTCATGAGTTCACAGTGTTGAGAGAGGAGGGGAGGGGAGGGAGATATGGAGAGAAGAAAAGTTTTTTTAAATAAAAGAATGTTAGATAATAGCCCAGGCTGGTGTGGCTCAGTGGATTGAGTGCTGACCTGCGAACCAAAGGGTCGCCGGTTCGATTCCCAGTCAGGGCACATGCCTGGTTTGCAGGCCAGGTCCCCAGTAGGGGGCTCATGAGAGGCAACTGTACATTGATGTTTCTCTCCCTCTCTTCCTCTCTCTCTAAAAATAAATAAAATTTAAAAAAAGAATGTTAGATAATAAATGTAGATGGAATAACACAACTAGAAAATCAGCATTTTCACCTCAACGTAATAATTGATGCAAACTAGGAGGATTAGTGAATACTGAAACCATTGGATGAAAGATTGTTGGGGAACAGGATATTTATGTGGCCTCAAAGTATTACCCCAAAGATTATTTGGGATAGAAGGAAAAGTGTACTTTTATGGGCACATCTGATGTTCAGCACCTTATCCAAGTAATGAAATCTGAAAGTGGGATAATCTAACAATTATCTGCTTTCTGAAGTGATGTTCCCTATAGGCAGACCAAAGTTAAATGTCTGTCCCTTCCATATTGGGTTTATGACTATCAAAGCAAAAATTGCTCTGGACAAAGTGAAACAGGCAAGAATGAATTTATTCAAGGTTACTGCCATGACAGAGAGAGAGGGGGGCCATAACCCAGTCTGAGTTCTGCTCTGCTGTGTTATATGCCACGGAGTTGCCTCTGACTCTTGGAGATTCCTCGCAACTCCGCAAGTGAGGGATGTCCATCGCAGTGTCCTGTCCTCAACAGCCCTGCTCACTCCTGAGTCTCATGACCATGGATCCTTTAATGGAGTCCATCTGCATCATATTTGCTCTTCCCCTTTCCTGCTGCCTTCTGTTTTTTCCAGCGTTGAAGGGCTGGAATGTTTACAGAGCCAGGATGGTGAGTGGGGAGGATCATAGGCCACCTGTGTTTGCTTGTTGGCCTTACCCAAAGGGAAAGTAAATCTTCTGTTTCTTCAGGACAGGAGGTAATTTTACACCTTGACGCAGGTGTCCATGGGAATTTAGGCTCCCATTCTCCCACAAAAACTAGAAGATAGGGGCGCTAGGATCCTTGATATTTACATTTCAATGGGTGGCTCTCAGACCCTTGAGAAAGACAGTACTCAGTTGTACAACTGCTGAGAAGCTTCCTCCCTGAACCTCCCAGGTGTAATTGTCCTACGCCTTTAGTGAGAAGCTTTTTAGAGATTCACATCTCAAAGAATCAGAGAAAGGATTTACAATGAGGAGTCATTCCCCCCCCCCCCTTTTTTAGTAAATGCTGTGAGAAAGGGAGATCCGTCTGAAGTTCAGTCACTTTGGGGCAATGTGAAGACCATTTTGGTCCAAAAAATGGGGGTTTGCAGAGGTTGGACTGGGAGGTGTGGGACTTGTGTCTCTCCCCCAGCCCACACTCAAATTCCTGACTCGACCGTGAGCTGCTCATGACTAGACAAGTCCTTTTCCTTTTGAAAATGAAGGAGCCCTCTCCTTCCTGTGCTCATGCGCCTTTTTTTCCCACCGTAGTTCTGCTGCATAGCCCCTTCACGGACCTGTGATTCTCGTCTCTCCCTTTCTTCCTGAACTTTTAATCTGTCTGCCTCTCTTTCCTTGTTTTGGGGAGTAGGCCAGCTCTTGGCTCCCCTGCAGGTCTAATTCTTTGTGGGCCTTTGACTCCCAGTGTCCCCCAGGAAAAAGTAGGACTACAGCCATGCAATATCGAAGTCTGGCTCTTCGCAGGTTTTCATTGAAGGTGATGACTGAAAAGCTTTTTCTAAGTCATGACACAGGAGTAGCAGAATGAATTGGTGATGGGCAGAAGATAAGGAATCAGAGACCTGGGTCCCAGATTTGCAACTTACTGTGTCACTTTGAGTAAGCCTGTTAACTTCTCTAAGTTTCAGTGTTTACAAAATAAGAGGAGCACAGAGCTAACTGTGAGAATTAAGTAAGGTAATGGATGTAAATTTACAGTGTCAAGTATTGAGATCACTGTTTCTTTGAAAAAACAAAACAAAACAAAACTGTTTGCCTACTTAATATCAAGAGCTGCTTTGAGAAGATCTGAGGTGACATTTTTCTCAGGTGACATTTTTCTCAGGTAGAGCCTCTGATCACTTCCATCTTATGCTAGATTTCCCCTCAAAAATAGATGTGGTAGATTAGTGAAAAAACTACACTTCCCAGCGTTCCTTTGCCTGTATAATTCTAAGTCACCTGGGCCACAGGAGACATTTGGCAGGGGAAGTGGCAGGTGGAAGTGTAGCAGTAGCCGTGCTGTTTATGCCCAGGTGGCATAAACACAGGGCACGAGGCGCTGCTGCAGCCCACGGTGGGTTGTCATGCACTGTGCTGGATCGGTGCCTGCCTCCAGCTCCTGCGGCACATCTGCCTTCAGCTTCTCTGACTCTTGGGCCAGACACGTGCTTACCTCTGTGACAAAGGGCGCCAGTCTTCCCTCGGGGACACCTCCATTGTCAAAAGGCTTGGAGGCAGTGACAGTCTGCAGTCGGTACTAGTCTTTTCTACCCACCCTCATAGGTTCCTGTTTTCCTTTGCTTCCCCCCATTTTACACCTGTCTTCTCTTCCTGATGGCCTGCCTGCAGATCCAGGTTCCAGTCCCAGAGCAGGTGGAACAGCTTCACATAGACGATTTAACCTGCTCCACCAGTTGTGTAAGTCAGCTTCCTGTGATTCATCTTTTAATATATTGACTCTCTTGTAGTGGTTTTGCTCATTTGACTGAACCTTGTCAAATACAATAGCTATTGAGTTCGATGAGAGTAGCCGCATAGCTCAAGCTTGGCATCTCTCAGTTCCTGGGGTAATTCACTAGCAGATGATCGTTTCCTGGGGAGTGAGAAGTGAGGATCTGGGCCTTGGCCTTCAAGTTCTCCTGCCTTGTGGAGCATATATAAATTTTTTCCTATTTCTAGTTAGACTAATTCTAGGATGGTGTTTTCACTCCATCAGTGATTACAAGCTGTAATGATAGCCTTTCCTAATGTGGTGACAAAATGTCACGTAACTTTGCAAATGTTACTTTGGTAATTTCTAATACAGGTATTGAATAATTTATACAATCAGTGTGTGCCAAACTGCCAATTTTCACATTTTAAACATAACACACAAAAGTAGAAACTTTAAAAAGATATGCAATATAAATGATAATAAAAGAATGTGAAGAGAAATACAAGCACAAAGAGACATCAGGGTTACAGGAGGTACCAAGTGGAGAATAGGACCACTGTCTGGAGTTTAGATGGGCTCAGAACTCACCAATTATGTGATGCTGGGTGAGGACCTGCCTCTCTCTGCCTCAGTTGCCTCATCTGTACTGGGGCATAGTGGGGCTGTGTAGTGATGAGACAGTGAGTGGGCAGTGCCTAGGGGAGTGTGTGGTGCAGTGTAGGCAGAAGCTTTCATTTGGTTGGACTAGATTCTCCCTTATGAAGTAGAAACTATTAATTTCCCCACTCTGTGCGGGCAGGGACCAGGCCTGTCTACACGCCCACCCTTCACCTGATCCATTTAAGGTGTATGTTGCGGTGTTCCACCCAGATCCCCCTTCAGGATCCAGGTACTTATTCCTGCCCCTGCTGGGAGTCCTGCCCACTGAGGCTCACAGCTGAGCTCCTCTCCAGGAATTGCCTTGGGCCAAAGGGAACTGCCATTGGTCAGCTAATCCAGTGACTGGCAGATGGGATGGATACAAAGGGCACGCTCCCTTGTTTCAATGTGGGGCAACTCTGCAGAGCCCCTTGTGATGTCAGCAGGACTGGGGCCTCCATCCTGTCCGCATCACAGTTCAACCCCAGCTCTTCCCTCTCCCCAGGCCTGCTGCCCTCAGCCCCGCCCAGGAGTGCTTCCTGAGAGCGCTGAGGACA
This sequence comes from Micronycteris hirsuta, assembly GCA_004026765.1. Classification (NCBI taxonomy): domain Eukaryota; kingdom Metazoa; phylum Chordata; class Mammalia; order Chiroptera; family Phyllostomidae; genus Micronycteris; species Micronycteris hirsuta. Next base: position 25,306 of record PVJI01007686.1, on the reverse strand, counting down.
GACTCGCACACAGACTCATCTTGAGACCTGGTAAAGGGTTACCAGGAGGGAACTTCTGGGGGTGACTGAAATGTTCATTATCTTGATTGTGCCATTTTTCAGCTTCCTGGGCCCTTTCTCTTTTCCACAGCTCCTGCCAATTTGATGTTATGTAACACTTTCCACATCTTGAACTTCTCTCCGATAAAGCAAGCACCTCCTTCCCTCTGTCCCTTTGCATTTTTATGACATCATATGAAAAGACCACAAGTGCACACCATTGGGGGCGGGTAGCTGTGAGAAACAGAGGGGGAAAGTAGGAGCTGATGACCTCAGCCCAAGTAAAGAAAAGGCCTGTTAAAGTTCCATCCGCTCTCCAGCAGTGCCCGCCATTTCACTGGCAACAACGCACTTTGCCTGTTAGACAGACTTGTTTACAGTCACAGGAGACTGAGACGTGACCGGATTTCTAATCCAAGTCACTCTGCTGCTAGTTCACCGGCACTCCAGCTGTCCACAGCTCCGCACTCATCTGTAGAGGAGTTCAAAGAAGAAACGGCAATGGCAATAGAGAAAAAGTGATCATTCGGTTACATGTTTGGTGAAAGGTAGTCAAATCCGAATGACCTCTCTGGGTGTTCTAAATAGGGAAATGGAAAAAGGAGTTTCCTTGGGAGCCATAAACACCCAGAGAAACCAGTGTAAGAAACTAGAAGCTAGTTGTTTTGCTTGGCGTCTGCTGCTGCACTACCGGGTTTGAGCCCGAGCCAGAGTTCGGATGTGAAGAGGGCACCTTGTGACAGGAAGGGAGCCTGGGGGAAACGCACGTGGTGATGTTGAGAAGCTGATGTTGATCTGATAACAACAGTAGCGCTGATAGCCAAACAGAATTAAGTAAAAACTAAAACCCCAGACATTGGACGCTGCTTTGTGGTCTTTCTTTATGCCAAGTTCACTACATTATCCCTTTGAATCCTCACACAGCCCTTTCCATTCTAAGTGGGAGGAAACAGTGGCACAGAAAGGCTGTGTCACTTACCTTAGGTCACGAGGCTGATACGTAATGGAGCTGGAGTCCCCGTCTGGGTCTGCTTGACTCCAGTCTCCACAGCTAAGGTTTTTTTTTACTCGCGTGGGAGAGGCCATTTACTGGGTCTCTTTCCAAGAGCTTGGCAACCCGTGAAAAACTCCATGAGAGCTGTACATATAGACTTTGAAGGGTGTTATTTTGCAATTGATTTCTATTGTTACTGCCTTATAGTTAGAGAATTCAGTGTTCGGTATTGATGGATGATTCTAACTTCTTTTATGGTCCAGAATGTAGTCAGTTTTTGTGAATTATTCACTTGTGGTTAAAAAGAATGTGTTTATTCTGTTTGTGGGATATGTCTGCTGAATCAATATTGCTTATTTTCTTATTCAAATCTTTCATTGCCTGCTTGATCTGTCAGTTTCTGGGAAAGATGTGTTACAATATCCCACGGTGACTGTTTGATCAGTCTCTCCTCTCAGTTCTATGTATTTTTCTTACACAATTTGGGCCTGTGCATCTGCATTTATACCAAATCAGGATGGTTACATCTTCCTGGTGTATTTTTTCTTTCCATCATTAAGTAAGACCCTATTTTATTTTTAAAGATGCATTTTGCCTTAGTATAATTTAATAGTACTATATCATGTTTCTGTTAATATTTTCTTGCTTTATCTTTCTTTACTAAACTTAAAAAATAGTACAAAGACAGATTTGTGTATGCATGTGTCTTGGGAGATGTTTGGCTTTGGTTCTGAGAATTAAGTTAAATCTGAAAATTATACAGGACAAGGATTGCCATAACTCCTGGAAGTAAGAAGTGTGGTGGAGGGGTGGCCTAGGAGATACCAAGATTTATTTTAAAGCTGTAAAACTAGTTAAGTGAAGTTATTAGTATATGGGTAGAAAACTAGGCCAATGGATGTGAATCAAAAACCCATAAATAGACTTCACATACACGGAAGCTTGATTTCAGACAAACTTGGAATTGCAAATCAGTGGAGGAAAGGAAGGGGCTATCAATAAATGATGCTAGGACCATTTACACATTAAAAATAAATAACTGGCCCCTGGCCAGCTTTGTTAGAGCATCATCCTGATACGCCAAGGTTGCAGCTTTGATCCCCGGTCATGGCACGTACAAGAATCAACCAGTGAGTGCATAAATAAGTGGAACAACAAATTGATTTCTCTCTCTCTTTTTCTCTCCCTTTCCTCCTCCCTCCCTCTGACCTTTTTTTCTGTCTCTCTCAAATCAATAAAACATTTAAAAAATATATAATTGGATTTTTTTCTAAAATGACAAAAATTAAGATGAAAGTTCAAGTCATATAAGTTTTTGAGACAATATCAGAGAATACAGGAGTGGCAAAAGTAGGTTAAATTACCAGCCACCATTACCTAAAAGATAAATCATAAGTAAGGATATGAAATAATAACAACAATAATAAGACAAATAATGCAAATAAGTAATACAATAATTAATAAATCAGTAGTAATATAAGAATAAACTGTGTTTCATGTACTCACAACTGTAAGCCTACTTTTGCTCACCCCTGCGTATTACCACTTTAGGGTAGGAAATGATTTCTTAAAATGGTGGCAAAAATTCTAACTACAAAGGAAAGATGATTACATTCGACAGCAAAATTAAAAACTTTTGTCCATTAAAAACTGCCATAAAGTAAAAAACACCCAGAAAAATGAAAGGATATATTTGCAACATGTTCTTTTTTTTTTAAATTGTGTTTTTTTCTTTCTTTTCTTTTTTTATTACTTCATTGTTCTTCAATTACAGTTGTCTGCATTTTCTCCTTTCCCCTCCTCCCTACCTCACCCAACCCCGTCTCCCTCCCTTGCTTCCACCCTCTCCCTTGGTTTTGTTCATGTGTCCTTTGTAGTAGTTCCTGAAAACCCTTCTCTCCACAATCCCCTCTCCCCTCCCATCCCCTCTGGCTATTGTTAGATTGTTCTTAATTTCAATGTCTCTAGTTAAGGTGAGATAATATGGTATTTGTCCCTCACTGCCTGGCTTATTTCACTTAGCAAAATGCTCTCCAGTTCCATTCATACTGTTGCAAAGGGTAGGAGCTTCTTCTTTCTCTCTGCTGTATAGAATTCCATTGTGTAAATGTACCATAGTTTCTTGATTCACTCATTTGCTGATGGGCACTTGCGTTGCTTCCAGCACTTGGCTACTGTAAATTGTGCTGCTATGAACATTGGGGTGCATAGGTTCTTTTGGATTGGTGTTTCAGGGCTCTTATGGTATAATCCCAGCAGTGGAATTGCTGGGTTAAAAGACAGTTCCATTTTTAGTTTTCTGAGGAAGTTCCATACTGTTTTCCACAGTGGCTGCACCAGTCTGCATTCCCACCAACAGTGCAGTAGGGTTCCCTTTTCTCCACATCCCCTCCAACACTAGTTTATTGCTTTGTTTATGATGGCCATTCTGACCGGTGTGAAGTGGTATCTCATTGTGGTTTTAATTTGCATCTCTCTGATGGCTAGTGATGATGAACACCTTTTCATATGTCTCTGGGCTCTGTGTGTGTTCTCCTTGGAGAAGTGTCTGTTTAAGTCTTTTGCCCATTTTTTAATTGGGTTTTTTGTCTTCTTGGAGTGGAGTCATATGAGTTCTTTATATATTTTGGTCATCAAACCCTTGTCTGAGGTATCATTGGCAACTCTGTTTCCCATATGGTTGGTTTTCTTTTTACTTTAATACTATTTTCTTTAGCCATGCAGAAGCTTTTTATTTTGATGAGGTCCCGTTTGTTTATTCTTTTCTTTATGTCCCTTGCTCTAGGGGACATATCATTGAAGATGTTGCTGTGTGGAATGTCTGAGATTTTCCTACCGATGTTTTCCTCTGGGACTTTTATGGTGTCATGACTTACATTTAAGTCTTTTATCCACCTTGAATTTATTTTTGTGTATGGTGTAAATTGGTGCCCAAGTTTCATTTTTTTGCATGTAGCTGTCCAGATTTCCCAACACCATTTGTTGAAGAGGCTATTTTTACTCCATTTTATGCTGCAGCTCCCTTTGTCAAAAATTAATTGGCCATAGAGACTTGGGTTTTTTTCTGGGCTCTCTACTCTGTTCCATTGCTCTATCTGTCTATTTTTATGCCAGTACCAGGCTGTTTTGATTACAGTGGCCTTGTAATACAGTTTGATATCAGGTATTATGATCCCTCCTACTTTGTGCTTCTTTCTCAAAATTGCAGCAGATATTCAGGGTCATTTATGGTTCCATATAAATTTTTGAAGTGTTTGTTCTATATCTGTGAAATATGTCATTGGTACTTTGATAGGGATTACATTGAATCTATAAATTGCTTTGGGTAGTACGGATATTTTGATGATGCTGATTCTTCCGATCCATGAGCCACAGTACATGTTTCCATTTGTTTGTGTCTTCCATGATTTCTTTCTTCAGTGTTTTGTAGTTTTCTGAGTATAGGTCTTTTACCTCCTTGGTTAGGTTTATTCCTAGGTATTTTATTTTATTTATTTATTTTTTTGTTTTGCAACATGTTCTTGACAAAGAATTAGTATCTAGAACATAGAAATAAGTCTTTGCAAAAACTCAATAGAAAAATGAACAAAAGGTAAACTTATACATCACAGAAGAGGAACTACAAATGGCCTAAGAGTGTAAAACTGGTCAGCCTCATTAGTAATCAAACAGCTGCAAATGAAAAGCCACCACAATAAAATACCATTTTATACCCATCAGTCAGTAAAAATTAAAATATTTGAAAACATCACATTTTGGAAACAACTTACAATACCTGAAGACCCAGCAATTTCTAGACATAACTCTGAAGAAATGCTTGTTTTGAGGCACCACACCTTGTGTGAGACGCTTCGGAGCAGCAGTGTCTGTATTCATGAAGACCGGAGATAACCTGTACCTGTAGTTGGAGAACTGCCCGATTTTGGTGTGACTGTGCAGTGGTATGCTAGAGCACAGAGATTCTGTATCCCTGGGGTGGGTGTGTCCCATGGGTCACAGTGTCCCTGCAATATGGGGCTGTGTCCCGTGTGACCCGTGTTCCTGAGTGTGCCTTGAACCCCAACTCCCAACCCCCTACAGGCTGTCTCTGGTCCCCTGCTTATTTGATCCACCGTGACACTAGCTTCCCTTTATACTGCTTTGCCTGTGTATTCTTGACATGTAGGAATTTCCTTTTTTTCTTTCACATCGAGCTTTGAATTTTACATTTTGTGAAGAATGTTTTATCAAGTATGTTTATAATACAGTTTAGAGCAAGAGGAGACCTTTCCATGTCAACAGTGTCACAAGAAGCCACTGCCTCTCCTCTGTATTGATCCTGCCTGTTCCGGGATTCATCGCTTTATTCCAAAGTCATGTCGCCCTGCCCAAGTTCAGCTGCTGTGTCTGCGGGAGACAGAAATACGTTCTTCATGAAATCTTTTTAGAGTTCTCTTTTATTTATGTTTGTTCCTCTTACTCAGAAAGGACATTGATTGCTTTTATGAAGTTAAATTAACAAGGTCTCTCCCTTACTGACCCGTATTCTAAAAAGCGTTATTGAATGACAGGGGAAGGCCGAAGTGTTTCAGGCTGTGGGAACGTCTCACAGTCCCAGGAATACCAAAGAAAAGTGCCTTGCACACACGGCATCATTCATAGTGTGTTGAGGGTATTCAGACATGCTCCTCTGGGCAAAGCCAGAGGTATTTCTTCGAGAGGGCATTATTTCCTCTGTCTTTTAGATCTACCTCTGTTATTTCCACACCAGTCTGTATGATGACTTGCCATGATAAAAGCATTTTAAAAATTCTTTTCTTATATCAGCTAACCTGGGGCATCTAAAGAGTCATATTCAGCTCTTCTAAAGGGCTGAGTGTAGACTTGTGAGAGGAGACCAGGGATGACAGCAGAAGTGTTCCTAAGTTACATGTGCCAAGCCAAGATCTGAGAGTGCAGTCCTGAGCGGGGACACTCGCCCTGCCCTCTCCTCCCCACTTCCCACCCTGCCCCTCTCTCTGCATCCCCTTCCACCTTCCTCCTCCACCCCCTTCTTATTCTGCTTTCTGCATTAGTATTTTTAGTGCACTCTAAAACTCTTACAAAAGGCTAGACCATAGAATACATTTACCTGGGAATTATATACATTTAGCCAGTCTGGGGAAGCATTTTTTTCCCAACATCTTTGATAGGATAAGTTGCATTTGGTGTGCCAGATTGCCAAAATGCCCTCATTTTCCTACACCCCATCTCTTTTTTTTTTTCCTCTAACCTATCTTTTCTCGTGGAGCACAAGGCTCTGCTTGAAGTGTCTCCCATTAATAGAAATTCTTACGGTACTTGCATGACCCCGAAATCAAAGGTTTGAGGTGCTTTCCTTTGGGTCTGTTTGCTGGTCCCAGCCTTTGGTCCAGGAGGGCTAAAAAGGAAAGTTTATCATATCAGCTGTTAGTAAGTTATAGGTTGCCTTTTCTGTAATACCTTTGGGTCATGCAAACTATTACTTTGTTTTAAACTCCAGATTAGACATTCCTCATCTGATAGTCACAAATTCATAAAGCTAAATGAACTATAAGCTAAAGAAATATAAATAAAATTACAACAAGGCACATAATAAATTTTCTCCAGATCAGTAATAAAAAGACAAACTTAAGAGCAGTCAGAGGAGGATGAGGCATCATGTACAGAAAAGTGGAGATAGAAATGCAAGAAAATCTCTCATCAGGGAAAACACTAGTGAGAAGAGCATGGAACAGCATCTTTAAAGTTCTGAAAGAAAAATACTATCAACTTCAGGTTTCTATACTTGAGGGGAATGAATCATATGTCCATACAGAGACTTGTGTACAAATGTTCAGTGAGGGCCAAAGGATAAATATACCAAGCAGTATTCATTCAGTGGAGTATTACTCAGCAATAAAAATAATGCACTGTGGATACACACTACGATGACTCTCAAAATAATTCCACATGAAGAGAGTCACACAAAATAGAGTATACACTGTATCATTCTACTTATCTAAAATTTTAGGAAATTCAATCTAGTGTATAATGATAGAAACCAAGTCAGCGTTTGGTTGCCTGAATTCATGCGGGGAGGTGTCACAGGGAGGGGCAGGAGAGAAGGACGACAGAGATGTGCGAGGCGACATTCGAGTGTCATGGATTGGATACGTATTCGTTATCTTGAGTGTGATGGTGGTTTCATGGATGTATACTTACGTCAAAATTTATGAAATTGCACACTTGATATATGTGTACAGTTTATCAGATGTCAATTATGAGTCAGTAAATGTGTAAAGAAACCCCTGAGAGATGATGTTCATCCTCATTGTCTTCATGATGAAATTGATATTCAGATGTTCTTGTACTTAATGTCACACAGGGAAAAAAATCTGGCTTATTTTTGGCTTAATCCTTATAAAAGTTCACACAGATATCTTTGTCTCATTTTATTTTGACTTTTAAAAAGTTTTACTATTATTTTTATAGAGAGGGGAAGGGAGGGAGAAAGAGAGGGAAACATCTATGTGTGGTTGCCTCTCATGTGTCCCCTACTGGGGACCTGGCCTGCAACCCAGGCATGTGCCCTGACTGGGAATCAAACTGGCGACCCTTTGGTTCACAGACTGGTGCTCAATTCACTGAGCCACACCAGCTGGGGCTACTTTGTCTCATTTTACAAAACAGAAAAATGAGATGGATTGGAATATAAGTTACTTGCCTATGGTCATGTGATCTGTGGGGAAGCTGGGCTCTGAACCCATATCTCTCTGCTTCCAAAGCATGTTCCTTCTTACTGCTGAGCATCTTGACATGTTTGGGCTCCAGATAGTATCTACAAGTCCATATATTCTAACAAGAAAGAAAAACCACCACTGAGCCTTGAGAATTGCCCTCCCGAAGAAATACCTCTGGCTTTGCCCAGAGGAGCATGTCTGAATACCCTCAACACACTATGAATGATGCTGTGTGTGCAAGGCACTCTTCTTTGGTATTCCTGGGACTGTGAGACATTCCCACAGCCTGAAACACTTCGGCCTTCCCCTGTCATTCAATAACGCTTTTTAGAATACGGGTCAGTAAGGGAGAGGCCTTGTTAATTTAACTTCATAAAAGCAATTAATTTATAAACTTTACTAATTAATAATAGCCAGCATTTATTGAGTATTGGACACTCTCTGAGCACTTTACATATATTGTCCTATTTAACCCCCCAAATACTTAAGTAGCAAAGATCAACATTACCTTTCTGAAAAAAATGAGGAAACTGAAGCTCAAAGAGGTTGTCACTTTCCAAGGTCATGCAGCCGATCAGTGGGAAAGCCAGGAATAAAAATAAATCAGATTCCAGCATGTGCTTATCATCTGTACTAAATTGTCTTCTAGTATTTTCACTCTCACCTAAATTAGTTCTAGTGTTAAATGATTTGAAACCTATCTGACAACAGATCATGACAGCCCGTGGTGCTTGACCCCTACCATTGGAGGAGCTCGGGGGCCCACAGCCCCTGGTAACCCACAAATGGGATCCCGCAAACCCAGCACCATACTGCTGGCTTCTTAGGAGGGTGAAGTCTGGATCCCAAGTCTGATTAAGAAGAGCTAGCACAGCCGGGGTGGTGCAACAGCAGTGACCCCCGTGGGGTTACTGGTTCTGTCGGTGTTGCAGTGGGGCAGGGAGCGGAGCAGAGGGGCATCCTCTCTGTGAAAGCGTAGGAAGTGACGCCGACACCACTGCTGTCCTCTGCGCGCACTCCTCCAAAGTGAACGGGCTCGGTTCCTCAAACCCGAGAAAGGCTAGGAGGGCCCGAACAACTCTCCCAGAACGCAGCACCGGCTTTCGCTCCCTGCTGCTTGCACAGTGGAATTAAACTCAATTTCCAGAACATTAAAAAAACCCCACCAGAATTAATAATGAATTTATGGTCATCACATATTGAAAATATGGCAAATAAGACAATAAGCCTGAGAGTCGTCAGGACATTAGGGTTAATTAGCAGATGAATAATAGGAAGGTTATTTTTTTGAAACTTCTGGGAGAGTCTGGAAAATGAGCAGCAAACATATAGGCACGGACAGTCTGCTTAGACTGTCCACATGGGCATCCTGAGGGGGACATTTCGATTAATCAATGTGCTGATGCTCTTTTTTGTAGGTTTCCTGATAATCATTCCAGAACCTTCCATAGACATTTTGCTCTTAACTGTTGACATCATTACCAGATGACCACATCTAGCTCCTCCTAGGTGCCAGGTACCGGGCTAGGTGCTGCTGCCCAGCCAGTCGTGGAGGGGTGGGGACACAGGCATGGAGGAGGGTGCAGAGACAGTTCAGCACAGTCCGTTTAATGGCAGTGGGGATCTCTGACCAGGCGCCGAGTGATTAATTGCCGAGTGAGTTATGCTGACAGCTGGTGCTCTAGGGGTTCAGAAGAGGAAGGCGGTGGCTGTCAGGGGAGGGTTGCAGAGGACAGGAGCTGACGGAGGGCTGGGGCATGGGGGGCTTTGTGTACTTGCGGGCCAAGGAGACGCGTGGAGGGCAGTGCACCCACCAGGTGCGGTGGGAAGGAAAATTTTGGGGAAGTTGGAAAATAAACATCATCAACAATAAAAATAGAACAATGACAGTGAACATTGATTGAATGTACCATTTTTGCCAAACACTGAGGTAAACACATAATAATCATAATGTCAGTGAATTCTCACAAAACCTTGTGAGGAAATGAGACCTCTGCTAGCCTGCACAGCAGTTCTGGGGAACAACAGGGGGGTGCCCCGTTGGCAGACAAGCAGTGGGAACACAGCCCGGAGCCGCTGGACACCTGTGCAGTGCGCCACTGCAAACTGTGCGTGGCAGTCCAGGCACTGTGGGCCGTGGACCGGGCTCTGTGTTGTAAGTGCTTTACACGTGCGTGAGCTTTCTTCTTCCTCATAACTGCCCCGCGATAAGAGCTGTTTGTCTCCCCATTCTCCGTGATTCCACTTTTGAGGGGAAGATGATGGTAAAGAACGAAATCGTGGAGGGGCTTCGCCGTGTTTGGGTGATTTTGGAGATTTTTACCCCAGATAACTCCATGAATGTCTGGCAAAGCTGTCCCAGTTGCTCAGGCCGCCAAAACCGAGCCAGGACAGGCTCCCTCCCACAAATGCCATATTCTCTCTGAGAGCACGTTCCGTCCTCCATCCCACCCCTTGTCTCTGGAGTCCACCCTCCAGCCTCCTGCATCTGTCTTTTCATCACAGTTACTGGTCCCACTGGCGCCCTGACTTCAGGCAGGGAACTCTCCGGTCACTGAGCGAGCGCAAGAGCTCCTCAAAGGCAAGGGCAGGCTCAGTGTCCTGGCCCCCGCAGCACTAACAGACCTTTGGATGCAGCAGCACTGTGTGGGTGTTCTCCCAGGAAGTCCCTTCTCCTTTCCTTTACTCAGTTTAAAGAACTCAGCTGCTTTGCTGACCTGGCTCCCGGTAGGCATAGCAGCACCGCGTGTGCCTGCTTTGCTGGTGCCCATCAGTGTCAGTGCCTTGGGACACTCCTCACCTGCTCTCTCTGATGCTTGTCTCCGTGTGTTGCTTCTTGGCTGCTGTTTATCTCCCGCTGCTGGCTGCCTGGCCACGGGATGCAGTGGGACTCTGACAAAACTGCAGAACTGTACTTTTGTACCCTGGTGTGAACCATTGTGGTTATCTGTTGCTTTTTCTATCCCACTCCTTGAGACAGGAGGGATGAGATTTTGGTTCCTCTCTTCCAGGCTGGTTACGCTAATCAAATCGCCTGCAGAACAGGGGCCTCGCCGCCTCTTGTACTAGATGAGGCTGTTGTTTAGCTGGTCCATGCCTGTCTGACCATACTTGGGGTTACAACATTGAAATATTTCTGTGTTTATTGGTCAATCCCTACTGCTCCAAGTCCTTGGTGGGCACCCCTGCCACCCTGCTTGCCCTGGCCTGTCCCCTGGGGTCTCCTAGTCCTCTGCCAGTCCAGAACTGAAGGGTTAGCGCTCAGGACAGGAGGGCTTTCAGACTGGCTGCGGTTCTGCCTCGCCCACAGAGGCTGTTCAGTTCTTTGGATCTCACTCTCGCTTCCCAGCCTGAAGGCCCAGCCTGCCTTCTAACACCGGTCTCGTGGATGAAGTGGGATTATTTCTATTAGAGGAAAAAGCTTCTATTCCAGGTAAAATGGGAGCTATTGTTTATTAAGCACTCCCAGATCCTGTGCTGAGTACTTTACCTGAAACACTTTAATTCTCACAAAAGCCTGTGCCAGGCCCTAAAGGTATTACGCCCATTTTGTGCTTGAGGGAAAAAAAAGGCTCATACAGGTTAAGAACTTGCCAGAACTGGCAAGTAGCAAAACTGGGATTTGAACCTGGGTTTGTCAAGCTGCCAAGTCCATAGGCTTTGAACATAGTCCTCATATCAGCCAACCCCTGTCTGCTAGACGCAAGGTGCGCCTCAGGGAAGACCTTCCTCAGTCACAGTGCACGGGACTGCTGGGGTTCTGGTGGGTACACTGGGGCTTGGCGAAAACATGCCAGTTACTGCTCACCAGGGTTTGGTGGAGAGATCCCCCTCACTCTTGTCTGAGTGACATCATTCCATCCATTTGGAGATCCTACGTATCGTGAATTCTCTAAAATGGCACCCAGTGAATTATGCCTCCTTGTGTCTATACAACTCTTTGCCGTGTGGGGTCTGTTTCCTACTCCTTGAATTGGACTGACTCTCTGACTTGTTTTGACCAAGAGAATGGAATTCTGGAATTTTTCAGCCCAGGCCTTAAGAGGCCTTGTAGTTTCTGCTTTTACGTTAAAAACCCAGCCACCATGCAAAGAAATCCAGGCCATTTTACTCCAGAGAGGCCACTAGGAAAGGGCAGTCCCCTAGAGGAGAATGGAGGCTGCCCCGCCTACTGCCAGCACTAAGCTCCCGGATGTGTGGGTGAGGCAGTCTTGGACCTCTGTTGCCAGCAGAGTCACGCGTGTGGAGCAAACACAAGCCACCAACACTGAGCCCAGCCAAGCCACTTCGTGAGTTATAAAGTGGCAGGTGTTTTAAGCCACTGAGTCTTGGAGCAGTGTGGGATGAAGCAGTAGATAAGGGACACAGTATATAAAAGGAGAGGAAAATTCTATTCAAAGCAAGGCCTAAAGTGATTCACAATTGTTAATAACTCTTTATAAATATAGACTGACTTAACAACTTCACTCTTTGTTCTTGGCTGAGAGTTAAATAACGTGTTACACAGAGAAATTTCATAAACACAAAGGAAACCTTTCTTCTAAGGAAATTATTATTAAAACAAAACATTTGAAACCATCTCCCCAAAGTCAACAGCTAAGCCAGAATAAAAGATGTCCTTGAGAAAATGCACATGATTTTATTTATTTATATGTATTCTTGAAAATTACCTGATTTGTAACTCTTTTAATGGAGTTTCAAGATGAAAACATAAGTGTTAGACCCCTCTCCAGTGCCTTTGGCATTTGGACACGTCACAGATCATCATATGTATGCATCATGCATATCACCTTTAATTCAGCAAGCACTGAGTGAGCACCTAATATAAGTAAAGGTAGAATTATACCTGTATAAGCAGAGAGTCTGAGTAAATCAGATCTATACAAATTCCCAAAAGACTTCAAAAAATATATATTGAATCTTTACTTTCTTCAAAACTAGTAAACAGTTCTCATATTCTCTGACTTCAACTCTGGAGTACCAGGTATTTAGTAGAGTGTCCATAAATGCTTACTGGACCAGTGAATTAATAAACAATTAGAGAAGCTGAACAGAGGGGGCCTACAGGAAGGGGATGAGAAGAATCCAGGAGGCTACAGGAGGTAGGGAGTAGAGTCATCTAATAATCAGCCCCTAGGTGATGGGAGTTGGCTGAGCCTTCCTCAGTCAGCAGAGTTGGTTCCTACCAGGAAGAGCTTCCGTAGCTTAGGGCCTTCAGACATCAAGCTGGAGGAAGGCTGAGCTCAGACGGCTATAGCAGTGTGAAAATTAAGCACGACTTTGAGCTGTGCTCTAGTGTGTGGTATGCAGTCTTGTCTTCTGTCCTGGACATACTGCATTGTGGTTGTGTGTTCCGTCAAACCCATTTCTAGGAGGACAAAATCAGAGGGACAAAGGAGTGATGGTGAGCTTTTGGAAGAGTCCCATGAGTGTCCCATATAAAAGGATTTGAAGAGTCTGGTACGTGTAGTTTTTAAAAAAATGCTGATGGTGGATTTGAGGATTATCTTTAGCATTCCAGCTGCTTCTGTGTGGAAGGGATTCACCTTGGTCTGCGTGACCTCAGGGCAGAAGGAGGGCCAGCAGGCAGATGTCGTATCTCTAGAGGGCACATAAATGCAGCAGTAAGTGGGGAAAGAGGGTCAGATTCCCTGGTAGATGGCGGTTTAGAGAGGTGCACTTCTTTTTAACTGTCTTATGGCCCAAAGGAGTATGGCTTTACAGTAGGATCAACGGGTAAGATGGCTGAGGGGGCTGGGAGGCACCCTTACCAAGGGCATTAAGAGCAGATGGTAGATGGCCTGGGTCAGGATCTCAGCTTTGAAGCTTACTGTTGTGTTAACAAATGTCTTAGCCTCTCCTTGACTCCGTTTCCTTCTCTACAAATGGGAATAATAATAGAACGTACCACATTGGATTGTTTGAGGATTACATGAGTTAGTATTTGTAATCACATAAACAGTGTTTGTACATGGTGAGCACTATAGGAGTCCTAGCTGTTATTCTCTTTCTTCTACCAGAGGGTCAGGAAGCAAATGCCTCCTATCCAAGTGACATTCTTTCCTTTATGCATGATGTTTTACAGTGCACACAGCTCTTTCACAGTATCAGCTGATTTGGTACTCACAGCAAACAACCATGTGTGGTAGGCAGAGTTAATATTATTATCCCCAGGAGAGAGATGAGGAAACAGGGTCAGGGTCATAAGTGACTGAGCAAGTGAGGAAGGAGAGAGTTCTGGCTTGAGTTCAAGGCTTTTGTCCAAATCCAGTGGTCATCCCCCTGCACCAAATCGCCTCCTCCCTACTTTCCAATTTGGCAATGCAGCTGGACAGCAGTAGCTTTCAGGTAAATCTGAATAAATGACTCCATTTGATGTTGGAGAGCATAGTCAACATTGTACTTGAGTCAGAATCTGATGAACAATGCACCTGTGATTTACGTTGCAAATATTTTCCCTTTAAAAGTAAATGATTAACTCATAAAGGAGGTTACCTCCTGGCACTCATTTTTCTTTTGCTATAAAATTTCATGCCATGTATTTTAACTGTGTTGATTGAAAGTCAAATTATGAGCTGCAGGGAAAATGCAATATGAGATTTCCAAGAGCCTTCCTGAAATTATTACCAGTTTCCCCATATTAACTTCCATGAATTTATCTCAGCACAAGAGTTGATAATACAACACATGAAATGAAATCATTGTTTCCCAGTTTTTCACTTGTAGGTCTGATGAGATCAGGAAAGATGCTCATTTTCTCTAACCTCCTATGTTGTCTATACCTAAACTGATAAGCCTTTGAGATTGGTGGATATTCTGTGGGAAAAGAGAGTCCTCCCATTTTCTAGCAAAAACATTGAGCCCCAAGCTCTGGGAGTCTTGCTCCCTGAAAGATTCCACATTCTCATTTCTAAGATGAAATTAAGCAAGATAATGTATGTAAAATGTCTAACGGTGTCTGACTCATAGCAACTGCTTAGTAAGTGCTGGGGAAAAGGCATGCGGAAGACTCAGGATCGTCCGTTCTGCTGGCTTTGCCCTCGTAGTACAGGGAGCTCTGCTTGCTCCCGTTGTGTTGCTTATTTCTGTCGGCTTAATAGTCCAGTGTATTGTTTATTTCTCGAAATTCCAAACACAATGAACAGAAATCAATGACTATTTATTTGGTCTTTCAGCTAAAATTCATTATGCACATGGTAAGTGTGAGTAAAAGAAATGAAATAATTGCTTTCATAGAGCTCGTTCTCTGGGAGAGTCAGACACGTTTTAAGAGGTAGTGAGATGCTATTTTGATGTATTTACTACTTGTTTGTTTTGTCTTGTTCTGTGGCACATTCCCTATTCAAACTAGACCTTGAGGCGTTCCTGGCCTCAGGGAAGGGATTTTACAGTAGAACATACGAAGTATGAGTCAGTCTTGGTTTTTGAGCTTCAAAATATGTCAAGGTGCAAGTAATCATTTGAAAGAAAAGAATTTTTACTTCCAAAAGCTTAGGAATCTAGGATTCCCAAAATCTTTGTCTTGAAGAAACTCAGGGTCTAAAGAATATTAGACCAGTCAGCATTTGGGATTCTTTGTTTTTCTTGCTCCATAAAAGACAAAGAATTTCTGGGCGAAAGGAGAAGTGGAGGGAATGCAATAGAAACGGACACTGGTGCTGACCCCTGAGAAGGGGTCCCACGATGTGCAGGGCTGAGTTCTAGGGAAGATAGGTCAGGAAACTGACAGTGTACCTGGGTAGGTTTGGGGGCAACTTGGAGGGAGGGTATCTGTACTTAACTCTTTTGATGGAGCTTAGGAGGATAAGACTGCTTGCGTCGCCATTTCTTTATCCTGACACATAGGGTCATTGGAGATGGGTATGTGGAGTGTGTAGGGCAGGTGGCTTGTGGAGGCTTCCTTGAGCTCAGCATCACATGGGGAACAGAAGCTGTCTGTGAGGGCTTGTTCCCATGCCCTCGTGGACTCCTCCTCATTTTGGAGGAGTGGTCTGGCCTATCATAGCTGTGCATGGCCACCACCAAGGGGATGGATTATGGGACTGGACCATCCATTCTTAAAACATAGAGGGGTTGGTTGTCATGGATACTCATGCTATACCTTGTCTCAGTAGCCCCAGAAAAGCCCTAGGCAGAAGCTCTCAGTGTGTAGCAGCTTGAAGAAGAGCAGAAGAGGCTATAGCATAGGCCAGGGGTATGCATTACAAAGCAGAGGGTGCAAGGTGTCCCAGGGATACACCTCTCAGCCCAAGTCCACAGTAAGGTGCCCATGCCCTGAGGAGGCCATTCGGGTGACAAGCAAAACCACTTAGGAAGAGAGGGAGGCTCGTTACAGAGCAGCAGGATCTTAGCTGATTGCTGAGCTTGCAAAGCTGCCTAATGTTCTCCAGGAGAAGCTTTGGTACAGTCTCTCACCTTGGAACAGACTCATTTATTTATGTAAATTATCTCCAAAACGTTATTTGCATTTGTCACTCCATGCTTTGGTCAAATGTGTTCCATAGAATTCTTGGGCAGTTTCAACTTGGCCAGGAAGACATTGTGCAGGGTGGGGTGGGGTGTGGGAACAGAGAAAAAATAAATTGCTTCCAGGAGTGTCCAACCTTTTGGCATCTCTGGGCCATGCTAAAAGAAGAAGAGTTGACCTGGGCCATACATTAAATACATTGTGACATGTAATCACAAAAAATCTCATTATGTTTTAAGTAAACTTATGATTTTGTGTTGGGACGCATTTATAAACATCCTGAATTGCATGTGGCCTGCGGGCTGCAGGTTGGACTCCCCTGGTAGAAGTTGGATCATCAGAGCTAAGGGAGAAATGGCCTTGTGGGTACCTTAGTCCAGGTCTAATGGAGTGGAGAAAGAGACTCTGGAATCAGATGACTTGGGTCCTCTCTCCTGCTCTGTCACTCGCTGAGGGGCCTTGGGCAAGCCACTTCTCATTTCTGGGTCTGACTTTCACGTTTGTAAGATGGGTTTATTAATAATGTTTTAGGGTTGTTGTGGAGAGCACATGAGATGTGTGGAAATTGCTCAGAGTAG
Organism: Micronycteris hirsuta; assembly: GCA_004026765.1. NCBI lineage: Eukaryota > Metazoa > Chordata > Mammalia > Chiroptera > Phyllostomidae > Micronycteris > Micronycteris hirsuta. The sequence goes on along the minus strand of PVJI01007686.1, from coordinate 8,509 downwards.
CTCCCTGCACACTGTCACCCCTTTAATTCATGTTAGTTCCCATTTCCATGTGTAATAACTACCACATTCATTGTCACACATGCTAGTCTTATTGTTGACCTGCAGACATGGCTGTGTTGTTAGGTTGGAGAATCACCTAGACCTCTGTCCTGCCTGAGCCTCTCCTCTGAGTTGTTCCCAGAGTTACCGGAAGTGCTTCCTCCCTGGGGAAGGAGGATGGGCCAGAGGGGAACAGGCTCTTGGGACCTAAGGTTTTCTTTGGGTTACTTGGCAATGAAGATAGGGGTGCTTTCCCAGGGAGGCACTCTCCTGAGTAATCAGTAGGGAGGCTGGGAGGGAGCACGTGACTTCAGTGGCTGACCCCTGTGTGGGCCTGGGGCTTATGCTGATGAGCATAAGGTGGAGTCTGGCCTGAGACCCCACCTCTCAGGGACTGGGTTGAACCTGGCCACCCCCATGGCTATGCTTCTCCCTGGACAAACTGCAGCTCCCAGAAGTTCTTCCAAGACTGGCCCCAGATTTCTGAGGGACTTTGGTAGGGAGGCAGGTCTTAGACAAACTCTTGGACAGATGGTTATCCAAAACTTGGTTTGAGGAGTGAGGATGGCAAAAGAGCTCAGAGCATGGGCTTTGGAACCAGACAGACCTAGGTTTAGACAGACGTTGCCGCCTATCGGCTGTGCGATCCAGGTTGGTTACTTCCTTTCTGAGCCTCAGTTTTCTTCGGAACCTCAATTCCCCTGGCTGTAAACCAGAGATAATTTGAAATTGCCTGCTTTCTTTCTTTTTTTAAGATTTTATTTATTTCTTTTTAGAGCAAGGGGAAGGGAAGGAGAAAGAGAAGGAGAGAAACACGTGCAAGACTCCCTGAGTTTCAAGGAGGGTAGGATCAAGGGTGGGAGGTGGGGATGGCTGGAGTTGGGGGGAGTGGTGGGGAGAAAATGGAGACAACTATTTGAACACAAAAAAGTAGAAGAAAAAAATCTCAGCAAATAAACAATAAATAAATCCCTTGAATTAGTTTAATGGAAAGAAAAAAAAAGAAACACGTGCAAGAGAAACATTGATTGGTTGCCTCTCATACACCCCCAAACTGGGGACCTAGCCCACAATCCATGCATGTGCTCTGTCTGGGAATTGAACCTGTGACCTTCAAGTTTGCAGGCCAGTGCTCAGTGCACTGAGCCACAGCAGCCAGGGCATAAATTGCCTGCCTTCTAGAAGTGTTGTGAGAATAGAGTTTGGCACAGAGTAAGTACAAATTAAATGGTAGTGATAATGATAAAGTAATTTACCAAATATTTATGTGATGCTTACTGTGTACCAGGCACTATTCAAGTGCTTTGTAGGTATTCTCTTGTTTAATATTCTTAAGAACCTTATCAAGTAGATAATATTGTTGTTTTTGTCTTCCAGCAGAAGATTCTCACTGAGGCACAGAGAGGTGAAATAACTTGCCCACGACCCCACAGGCTAGTCAGTGGATTCAGTCGCAGGCAGTCTGGCTCTGTATGTCTCTGCAACCTCATCATTACAGTGATGTTCCCTAAAGGACAGTGCCAAGGGCCGTGGAGGTATAAATATGAACTGCAGTGCAGATGGTCCCATTCCACCCCACCCAATATTTTGCTAGCACTTACTGTAGTGAGGTTTGTGTTCCTTTAGGGACAGAATTAACCTACATTTCTAGTAATCAGAAAGATGGTCCCTTGCAGACCTAACTACCCCTACCCACCCCTGATTTCCCTTTAAGAAGCTGATTTTTCCATTGGAGGTGTTGAGTCAGCAACAGCCAGCTGTGAAGCTGCCTGGCTGCCAGGCTGCCGGGCTGCTGGGCTGCAGCCACGGTGGGCAGGCAGCCATGGAGGATTTTTTTAAGGTGGGCCCCTTCACTAGCCGCCTCTGGAACTGGGGAATCTAAGGCGGAGAGAATACTTGACTAGCAGGCTCCCTGAAGAGCTGGAAGGCTGAAACATTATCCCAGGAAGATGTTACCAAGTTTACCAAGAAGCAGATGATGCTAAAACAGAAAGGTATATCAATATGTACAGAATTGGAGAAAGGCATTGAAGAACTCAAATCGAAAACCTGCTGGTGGAGGAACTGATGATAGTAAGATTTCAGCGATGCAGTTTTGCAGGGAAGGTGGGAGACCTCCTTTTTGGCAGTATGTTGTCTCCCGAATCTCCTCCACCATCCAGAGCACGCGCATGTACGTACTGGAGGAACAGAACCCGGACCCACTAAACCAGGACCTGCTTACCTGGGGTCCTTTCACTCCTGGGAAAACCTCATTCAAGATACTCTATCAACTTCTCTAAAACTAGGAAGCTTATCATGATTATATGATCATCTGAAAGGTGTTACTACTCGATTCAGGTATATGGGAGAGAGGGAGTTTTCTGAAAAATGAAAAATTAAACATGGGGAGGTTTTAAATTGGTTGAAAGAAGTCAAACTTAAATGCCACATATGATTCCATTTATCTGACGTTTTAAAAAGACAAACTATAGGGATGGGGAACAGATCAATGGCTGATAGAGGTGAAGGGGTGGGTGTAATTATAAAGGGCTTTTTGAGTGATGGAATATTTATGTCTCTGATTGTGATGGTGGCTGCACGAGAAATGAGTTAAAATTCATAGACTATTACCATCCCTACCAAGCAGTCAGTTTTACTGTACAATAACTTTAAAAATAAATAAAAGCCCTTTTAGATGAAAAGAGAAGCTAATTTTTCTTAAGTAGTTCAGAAAGTAGAGCACCATGGTCTTGGTTTGTGCATTTCACTTTGTTTTCAAGCTCATTTGTGGGTAGGTTGGATGGATACAGCCTTAGAGGCCCCCCTCCCCCACAGTTAGAGCTCCTCTGGCTCTGGAACCTTGAGAAATCCCCAGTCTGCTGGACAAGCCCTGCTTTGGTTCTGGTGACCAAGTGTCTGCTTTGTTCTTGAGCTAAGTACCCACCTCTGTGGCCGCACACCTCCCTGTGCACGCATTATCCTCTTCACGGTCCTTAGCAGAGCGGTTTGGAATGACCTGCTTATGTGAGTGAAATGAGGTGGAGAAATTCTTGCAAGAAAACCATCGCATGAGGAAACAACTGCTCTGCTCCTCTGTGGGTGAGAGGAAGGCAGGGCTAGGGAGTGCTGGACCCCCCAGCCCTCCTTAACCGGACCCAGAGGAGGCTTCCTTCCAGCAGCCACTTTCGGTAGAGAAATAGTGGCGCCTGTTCAGGGCTGAGAGGAGGAAGAAGATGTCCTGTAGGTGGGGAGCAGGGAAGCCTTGAGGAGGGAGCTGAATGGAGGGATGGCCCCAGAGGCTCAGGCACATGGAGGTTCAGAGGGATTTGGAAATGAGATGAGCAAAAAGGGAGATTAAAAAAAAGAATGTGGTGATGAGCTAGATCTCCTTGGATATTCTTTGAGAAAGAGAAATAGAAATTAGAATTGCATTTCAGTTACTTTTAGTTTTTGGACTGACTTCTTTCAATTAACCACTTAATCAAGAAAGGGATCCATGGGGATCTGTGGACTTTATTTTCATCACATGCTTGTCTTTTCCATTACACTGTGAACCTGAGGGCAGGAATTGTGTCTTACCCATCTCCACGTTCTCGGTGTGCAGCCTGGGGCCCAGCACCAAGCAGGTACACCTCTAGTGGGTTGAGCGAGGGCTACCAGCTCATCCTGTTTCACCTGCATTTCCCTGAATTAGTGCAGAAAGCCCCATGATCCTGGAAGCCCTGAGTCCCAGGCACACTGAAGCAGTTGACACCCCAGACGAAATCAACAAAAGCCAAACTCTAGGACTGACTTGCTGTCTTGCCCTTAGCTCTCAAGAACTTGACAGAGTGGAATGCCCAGTGGAAACCCAGCCCCCTCTCGTCAGACCCTCCAGTCCAGAGTCTCTTGGTGGCTGCACCAGGGAGGATGCTGTCTTTTTCCCACATGACTTATTCTCATTGGTGGTAAAGCTACAGCCCAGCTGCCTGGCCCAGCCCGGTGGCCCTCTCTTAAGGCCCTTGCTGTGTGTCAGACAAAGCCCAGCAGCTGCTCGGTGCTCATCACTGCTTTCTCCACTATGAGCTGGTGGTCTACAAGGATAATCCTCTCATTGCAGGCATGGAGGGGAACTGGCTCCAGCTCAGAGCAGCACAAACAACTTCTTTTTGGTATCAGGGTATTAAGGAAAAAGAAATTTCCTTAATTTAACATGAAATATTTTATTGAATGTCCACCAAATCCCAGAACCTCACAGAATTTTTTTTTTTTTTTTTTAAGTTTTGTAAACCCACTCCTCTTCTGTCACTTCTGGGCCTTGGAATATACTGTTTCCTTTGCCTGGCATTTCTTTATCCTTTTCTTCACCTATGAATGCCTCCTTAAGTGCCTTCCTCCAAGCAGCTCTCCCTAACTGCCTCTTCCATGAAGACCATACCTCCTGCCACGTGCTCCCCCAGAATCCTGGGTTTATAGGGCCATGGCCTGTTCACACATGCTCACCCCTGTGCTGTGAGTCCCTGAGGACCTGGCCTTCCTACGAATCTGTTCAGCCAAGTGGGCAGGAAAAGGAGCCCCACGTGAGTGGCAGCTCACACTTTGGAACCTGCCATCTCAGAAAAGCCTGTCGAATCATCTGGAAATGAGTGTGCCAAAGACGGTTATGATTTGAACAGAAGCCTTGGCTGAGCTTGTGCTACGAATGGATCACAGAGATGTGAAAAGACAACAGCCGCTTTATCAGAGGGAGCTTAGAGCCCCAGAAACCGGTTTTTAGCAGGTACAGGACTAAAAGCTCCCTTGGTGTCTTGTCTTTAGCTGGTCCATTATTATTCTTTCATTTTTATGGTGATGGAAGAAGGAAGTCTTGCTTTCGGTGTCTCTTGCTATATAAACATGCTGTTTTTATACTTTTCCTTACTTGAGGCACAAGCTAGAAATGGGTTAGGCAGTCCACAAGCTGCCTAGCCAAGTCCTGGGTAGTGGGGGGTACTATTGCTTAGGTCTTCATGCATGAAAGAAAACTGCAGGAAAAGCCAGAAGCCCCGGTCTCAGACCTGGCTCTGTACCACCTGTCTTCTGACCTTGAGTAGTCCTCTGTCTGTGCCAATAACATTCATCGCATGTGCTAGTCATCTCGTGTTTATTTCATTAATATATCTATAAAAATATTTTGAGTAGTACTTTATAGATTATGAACCTGCGATGCAGTGGCTCCCCAGCCAGGGTTTGCACCCATTGCACACCAGTAGTATGAGAAGTTGGGGCTCAAACCCAAGTCCATTTGCTTCTTTGGCTGAGTCCGTAACCGTGGCGTGGTATCTCTCTTGGTCTCTTTACCTGTTAAATGAGGTCTCTTGTTCTGTCATTCTCAGATGCATGAGGACAAACAGGTCACTCATATTTTTAGCTATACTCATGGAAACCTGTCAAAAAGAAAATACACACACATGCCTTTTAGTTGGATGTATCATGGAAAAAGTCTCATGGTAACACCTTCATTTCTTCCTTTAAGCACATCCAACATTTAATCTTCGCATGTGTCATCACTCTACTCGATGGAAATAGAGTCAGCTGCGCAGTCTGACATGTCCTAATAAAGTCACTGGAAGAGGCACCTTGCAAATGAAAAGGCGGTGTGTGGGCAAGTCAAGTGAAATTCTTCAGAGGTGGTGTAAGGTGACACCCCCTGCCCCCGCCCCCTAAAGGACTGATCTTTTGGATGAAGAAACTCCTCCAGTGTTCACTTGGGGGTTCCCAGGGCTTTAGCAGTGCCGAACAAGCTGGGGGTGCTCGGGTTTTTGATGGTGTTGCCCTCCTCTCCAAGCCCAGCAGCATGTGGTGATCGAAGTACCGGTGGTGGAGTCCGATTGGAAGAGGTTCAGACTTCCGAGCCTGTGTATGATTAATGTTCTGTGCCCCAGACCGTTTAGTATCTGATGAGGCCCATGGACCCCTTTACAAAAATGATTTTAAATGACTAAAATAAAAACACAAGACTTCATAGGAAACCAATTATATTGGTTGTGAAAATATGTAAAATAATGAAGTTTTAAATAATGAGATCTAGTGATGGATCTAATAGCCACTAATCTGGAGGTAGGGATGCATCCTTGAAATAATATCAACTATAAATGTAATATGAAGAAACCTGTGCCTTTTGTTGGTGAAATATCATAGTGCTATTAATTCTTCTGTGATAGTTACCTATGATCATATGTTGAAAGATATGCTAAATTTCAGTAACAAATTATTGAAAATGGTGACATAATTATTTTTTCTCATCCAAGTTCATGAATTTCTAAATTTTCTCTGTGGGAGCTGAAAGTCCGAGAACTGTATTCACCTTTCTTTTCAGAGGGACCCCCTTTCAGTTCTTCCAATGAACGAATCCTTGGGCACTTAGGCGCAGGAAGGAGGAAGTGGACTGCTTTATTTAGCCCTGGTGGCAGTGGGGTCAGCCAGTGGCCGCACCGGCAGTTCAGGGCTTGTGGGCCTGGATCAGAAAAGCACCAGCTCTAGGGGCGGGGCAGTGACTCCTGCAGTTTATCTTTGGGTCACACCATGGCCCCTTTTTCTAGTTTGGCCCTCCCTACAACTAGGAAACTCAATTCACAGTATTGCATCCCTCTCTACTTGAAATGTCTAGAGTGGCTTCTGCTTTTTAGGTAGAATTGTAATTAAAAAAAACCAAAGACCCAATTTTGTCTCTTACCAGTTCTGTTCCTTCAGTAAGTTAATGGACCTATCTGTGCCTCATCACTGTAGTACCTAGTTGAAAGGTTTGTTGTGAAAACCTAACGGTGCAGCGTATACAAAGCATCTTGCATGTGGAAAGATCTCTTCCAGTATTAGCCAGAAACCTTTGACCTAATCATTGCCTGTCATTGATACGAAGATCTGACCTGGCTTTGGAGTTTCTGTACCTTAGTCTTAATTAAGTAAGATTGTCTGTTTGTTTATAAGGACAATTAAAAAAATAGTGAAAATATCATTAGGAAAAATAATGGAAACTATTATCACTGGTGTTAGTTACATTTGCTCCTCTGAAGTGTGGCCCCTTGGGCAGTTAATGCTGCCCTGCCCCGTGACTAGGCCAGGCGAACTGAACTCTAGCAGGATTATAGGTAATAATGACTGTAATTTCCGTCATCTTAGACCTGTTGATGATCTCCTCGTTTCATTTTAAGTAGAAATAAACAGCAGGGCAAATCCTTCACCAAACTCAGAAAAGGGAATATTTTAATCAGACTACTAGGAACCATGAAGTCTCTAAACCTAATTCTTTGGATAGTCTACAGATTTCCAACAATATTTTGTCGACAAAAGCTTTGTCAGGAAGAAAGATAGTAAATTCTTGGGGGCTAAAGTGCCCAACAAGAACTAGGAAGTGAAGCAAGTGAGAGGCGCTGGAGAGGTGGGAGTTAGAGTTAGTGCAGACCGGTCGTACGGAGAGTGAGGAGGAGGCGTGGAGGAGGAACCGTGGTCTCTGTTCACCAAGGCTGTCTGCTGAACAGGAGAAGATCTCTGCCAACGATACATCTGGTAAGGGGTCGGTCCCTGGAATAGGTAGAGAACTTACACAGTTCAACACTAGGAAGACAAGCAACCCAATTAAAAAATGGGCAAAGAACCTGAATAGACACTTCTCCAAAGAGGATATATATATATACAGATGGCCAATAGACATATGAGAAAATGCTCAATGTCACTAGTCATCAGAGAAATGCAAATTAAAACATGATGAGATATCACCTCACACTGGCCAGAATGGCTACCATCAATAAATCAACAAACAGCAAATGTTGGCGAGGATGTGGAGAAAAGGGAACCTTCATGCACTGTTGGTGGGAATGCAGACTGGTGCAGCCACTGTGGAAAACAGCATGAAGTTTCCTCAAAAAATTAAAAATGGAACTGCCTTTTGACCCAGAAATCCCACTTATGGGGATATATCTTAAGAATCCTGAAACACCAATTTGGAAGAACATAAGCACCCCTATGTTCACTGCAGCGTTATTTATAATAGCCAAGATCTGGAAACAGCCCAAGTGCCCGTCATAGATGAGCAGGTAAAAGAGCTGTGATTCATTTACACAGTGGAGTGGTGCTTGACCTTAAAGAAGGAAATCTTATCTGTTGCGACAGCGTGGATGGACCTGGGGATTATTATGCTAAGTGAAAGAAACCAGTCAGAGAAAGACAAGTACCATATGATCTCACTTATATGTGGATCCTAATGAACAAAATAAACTGACTAACAAAATAGAAACACAGGCATGGATACATGCAACAGACTGACAGCTGTCAGAGGAGAGGGGAGTGGGGAAATAGATGCAAGAAAGAGGGATTAGCCACAAAACATTTATACCTAACACAGCAACAACAGTGTGATGTTAGTCAGAGGGAAAGGAGGTGGGGGCTAGGTGGAGGAGGGCAAAGCAGGGGCGGGGGAGGGGATGGGGATGGAAGGAGACTTTGTAGGTGCACAGTGCAGTGTGCGGGGGGT